>JAQQSO010001680.1:0-22120 GCA_028658305.1 Pachyuromys duprasi
ACAATATAGTGGAGCAAATACTGCTTGCTTGGGTTTAGCTTCAGCTTCTGGTCAATAAACACTCCGCAGATGGTCAATCAAGGACCCACGGGGCCAGGTCATGAACTAGACACTACATTTCTTGGTCACTGCTTGAAACTCCCTCAGTGAAGCCAGTCAGCCCCCTGGTCCCGATGTTTCCACCTCTAATGAAGGATTCATTTCCGGCCACTGTCACACCGTCACACAGCACCATCACTCTTTGTGTGTGTGTATTTCTTTTACATACGTGGGCCGTACAAAGCCCATGCTGTAGTCAGGGATGGTGAGCTTTAAATTCCCGTTCTCCTCTGTGCTGACTAGTTTTTATGTCAACCTGACACAAGCTAGAGTCATCTGAAAGGAGGGCACCTCAATTAAGAAAATGTCTCCATAAGATTAGGCTGTAGGGCAGCCTGTAGAACATTTCTTAATCAGTGATTGATGAAGGAGGGCCAATCCATTGTGGGTGGTCCTATCCCTGACCTGGTAGTCCTGAGTTCTATAAGAGAGCAGGCTGAGCAGGCCAGAGGAAGCAGGCCAGTCAGCAGCACCCCTCCATGGCCTCTGCATCAGCTGCTGCTTCCAGGTTCCTGCCCTTTGAGTTCCGGCCTTGGCTTCCCTCGGTGGACTATTCACGAAATGTAAGCCAGACAAACCCTTTCCTCCCGAAGTTGTTCCATCACAGCAATAAACACTAAGACATTCTTTTCTCTTTCCTTCCTTCCTTCCTCTCTTCCTTTCTCTCTTGGTTTTGCAAGACAGGTTGCTCTATGTAGCCTTGGCTATGCTGGAACTTGCTCAGTAGAGCAGGCTGACCTTGAACTCACATAGGATCCTCCTTTGAGTATGCTGGGCCACCACCGCCTGGCCTTCCTTCACTTTCTAGTGCTAAGATGACTGGAATGGCCAGCTGCTGCCCCTGTTAAGGCAGCGGGAGTAAACTCTGAACACTCAGGGTATACACACCATCTTTCTCTCTCACCTAGCTTTCTGTCACATCTCTTCTTGCCCTGGAATTTTATCCTGTGCTGTTCGCTAACCTGATCACTCCTACCTTACTTATCTTATGGTACAGTTGAAGAAGTAAGACCTTGAGAAAGCTTCATCAGAGATCAAAGGAGAGCAGGCAAGCTGTCAGTCATTCCTCTCTAACTTCCCTTCCAGCCCACCAGCACCTCTGGGGCAAGGATGGAATCTATGTTCTTCACCATTATAGGCTGAGGAGATGGTATGGTGAATGCTGTCTACCGGGGTTCAAATCCTACTTTCCAGCTGCATGGTTAAGCAAACAGACATAGGCTTGTTTCATACCTAGCCCTCAAAGTCTTTGCTTTTTGTTTTTAATTTTAATTTGAGACATGGTCTCACTCTGTAGTCTAGGCTAGGTAAACTCCGGACCTTCTTGACCCAGCCTCCCAAGTGTTGAAATTATGGGTATATGCCACCACACCCAGCTTCTCTGAAGAGGATTTTTGTTTCTTGTTTTCTTTCCTTTTATTTTTTGGTGTGTCTGGTATTAGGAAATCAAACCAAAGCCTTGCACACACTGAGCAACTGCAATGCCACTAAAGTTACATACTTGGCCCTCTTAGGATTTTTAATGACAAGCAAATAGTAATGTGTATAAATAATTCAGTACAGGAGCCAGAGACAGGAGTTCATACCTATAATCCCAGACTCAGGAGGCTGAGTAGGAAGATGACGAGTTCAGAGCCAGCCTGGGCTACATAGTGAGATTCAAAGAAGGTCAGTGAAATGGCTTAGCAGAGTAAAGTGTTTGCCACTAAGCCCAATGTCCTGAGTTAGCTCTCTGGGATCCACATGGTGAAGAGAGAAATGACTCCCAGAGATTGCCCTCTAACCTCTACACCTATGCCATGGCATATATATTACAAATAATCTTAAACAATAGTGACAATAAATAATTTTTAAACCAAAAGGAAAAATAATAACAGTACAATATTTGGCACATGGTAAGTGTTCAGTAAATGTTAGTTAGTATGGCTGTCTAGTGCTGAAGAATGTTCTAGAACACGTGTTCAACATATATTTTCATATATATGCATACATACATATATACACACATGTCGATGCTAGGTGTTGTTGGAATGGACTGTGCTGTAGCACTTGTGTGCTACAATCCATACAGTGTCCAGCTGAGTGAGCACAGAGCAGGTGCCCGGGGCAGAGTGGCAGCAGTAATGTGCACACTTCTCAGTGGTGCCGCTGAGCACTGTTAGAAAAGCCAGCTGTAGATCTCCACTGATTTGCCTACAGTCCTGACTCAGTGTTGATGCACTAGAGGAGAGACATGTCACTGTCATAGCTATTCAGTGCATACTCCCGTGTCTGGGAAATCTGGGACAGTGATTTTATTTTATGTTTTATCTTTCTCTCCCCCTCTCCCCCGCCTTCCTTCCTTTCCTTTTCTTTCCTTTCTTCACCCTCCCCTTTTTCTTCTGACAAGGTCTTAAGTACTCCAGCCTGGCCTTCAAACTCATGTATCCAAGGATAACTGTGAACTTCTGATCCTTCTGCCTCTACATCCCAAGTGCTAGAATTACAGGCATATGCCACAAAGCCCAGAGTATGCGGTACTGGGAATGGAACCCACTGCTTCATACACGCTCGGCAAGCACTCTACCAACTGAGCTATACCAGCAGCCTGTAAAATCCTTTTCAGTGAATAAAAGAATATAATGAATGAACATAGGATATGGAGTCTGAATAACCGGGCTTGAGTCTCAGCTCTTTCCATGGGTTAGTTAACCTCCCAAGTTTGAGTTTCCTCCCTGAAAAACATTAATCACACCTCTCAGTGATCATTCAAATGCTAAAATGCCTTACAAATGCTAATTAAACTATTAAATTTACTTTTATTTTTTGAGACTGGCTGGCCTGAAACTCACTATGTAGACAAAGCTAGCTTCAAACTCACAAAGACTTGGGATTTAAGGGATGCACTACCAAGCCCAGATTATTTTAGCTTTTTTGAGACAGGGTTTTATATGATTTAGACTACTTTTGAACTTCTGATCTCCCTGCCTTCACCTCCTTGGTGTTGGGGTTATAGGCACCTACTACCGTGTTCATATTAAAACATAATTTAAAAGCATTTAAAAGCAGGTGGTAATACAAATCAGCCTTCAGGACACTGAGACACCCTAGTCTATATATAGCAAGACTGGTTTATTTTTTTGATTCATGTTTTTCATTTTTTCGTGTCAAGTTATTTCTAGAAAGAAAAAAAATTCACCAACTTAACGCATCTTTGAATCATTAAGTCTGGTTTCCAAGAAGAGAGCATTTCTTTAGGCAAATCTGAAGAGCTTGGAGCTTAGCCAACTTTCAGTGTAAAAAGAGGGAAATAATGGGTGGGGAAGGGCAGGCCCTTTCTGAGGGCTGCTGGCACTCTCCAGGATGTACAACCTCTGACTTGGCTCTAACTTGATGCCAAGTGTCCTCTCTTTGGCCATTTTTGTTGGACCTCCCTTTTCTAAAACCACTCTTCCAGATGCCTGGAAGCCCTACACCTAAAGCTGCTCTCTTTGGGCCCTTGCTTCCTACCCTCAGCTTGTTCTCAGCTCCAGCACTAGCTCCTTCAGGTCACTTCCTGGTAAGCCCAGGTTAACAGATCTCTTGATGCTGTGGCTACTGAGCTTGGATGAAAGAGGGCAGTCTGTCTCTTGAGCCTTATCTGTGCGACTGGGTAGGTTGTCTCAGCAGCTGATGCGACTAAGTACTTAGAAGCATGTCTACCATGGGTTAAGCACCACAGTAATGTTAGTGCTAATAGGTGCACCCTTGTGAGGCCAGGCTGGCGGTCCTCTGAAGGACTGACTCCACCCTTCCACTGGCGCTTTGTGGTCCTCTGGCTGCAGCTCACTGCTTAGTGTTCTATACTTGTAATACGGTCCCCTCTGTTCTGAATTTACCCTCTTCCTTCCTAAGAACTGCTTTGGCTATTTCCTCCTCTGGTTTGAAGCCCAGATGGCAGGGCCACCCTCCAGCACCCAGCAGCATCCCATAGTGTCCCAGGGGAGCATTTTTAACAGAAGACATGACAAGCAAAGTAACTTTTGCTTTCTCTTTGCCTCTCCCCAGCACTCCATGAAGCCCTTGGGGCTGCGTGGATTGTGCAATTTTCTTCTCTAAGAAGGGAGTGCAGTGAGAGAAGGGTACAATTAATCCCCCAAAAGTATAACCCCAGGGTTTGGCAAGATGGTTCAGTAGATGACCCTGCTGTCAAGCCTGACAGCTAAAGTTCAATCACCAGGACTTACATGGTATAACGAGAGAACTAACTCCTGCAGGTTGTCCTCTGACCTCCACATGTTCTTTCTCTTCTTCCCCCTGCCCCCCCCTCTCTCTCCCTTTCATACACACAAATAAACATGTTTCTTCTCAATAAAAGACCCCACCCACTCCATCTTACCTTGTGTGTTTGAGAGAGGAGAATCTGGCCTGTACCATCCTAGACTGGCTCAACTTTGCTACACACTGGGTTCCACCCCTCTGACAGTGGCTTGGTTTAGTGTTTTTCATTTGACCAATCCCAGGCCATCACTCCTCCTCCTCACAGTAGGGTAAAGGTAGCCACAGCTTCCTTAGTCCACAAAACTAAGTGCTTACTCTTCCAGATCAAGCCTGGATGTTGCTGCCCCTGGGAGACTCTCCTCTGACCCCGCTACCCAGATTTTGGCTGTATATTCTTCCAGGGACTACAAACAGGATGAACAAAGCATCTTAATGCTCACTGTCAAGAGTTGGGGTTTTTTGCTAGATTAGAATCACTCCAGGTATAGGACCTGCTGTTAACTCAGAGTATACTTTAAAGTCTTTAGTAGATAAGTTGCATATAGGGGCTTGGGAGATAGCTTAGTAGGTAAAGTGCTTGGCATATAAACATAAAGGCCTGAGTCCCTAGAACCCTTATCGAAAGCCAGGCATGGTGGTACATGCCTGTAATCCCAGCTCTGGAGAGACAAAGACAAGAGTAATTGGGGCCTTGCTGGCCAGCTTTAGGTTAATGGTGAGAGACTGTCTCAAAATTTAAGGGAGAGAGTAATGGAGGAAGACGCTTTGACCTCTGATCAGCACATACACCTGCACATGTACACACACTTTAAAACACAAAAATGACATTAGAGTATACTGATTTTAAGAGTAGAGGTACTGGAACCTAGGGCCTTATGCAACATAACCCCAGCCCTCAAGAAACTCAGCATATCTTGGGAGATAGAAACCAATGAAAATGAAATTATAAGGCATGAGTAGAATGGCAGAGGAATCTTGGGAAGGGCACCAGAGTGAGCCCAGAAGACTTCCCATTTGAGCTGCAGACAGCCACAGTCAGTATTTCTCAATGTTCTGTGCTTTGACTCAAGTGTCTTACGCTGGACACCGCCCCCCCACCCCCACCACCCAGTTTCTTCCTGTGGCCATCTGTATTCAGTGAGCGGTAAGCTAAGGGCTGGTCCAGCTGGCACTGCTGAATGTCATGGCACAGTGGCCCCTGGGCTCTGGAACTTGCATAAAGTCATTCCAAATAGCTTCTTGATCAGTGTCATAGAGCAGCCCAGATGAAAGGGGCAGAGAGTCCAGAAATTCATGGTGATATTTAACCAATCACACTGAGGTCTGAAGATGGTAAGGGGTTCTCAGAGCAGACAAGGAGGAGTGTAGAGGGGGGGCGGCACTGGGTAGGGGAGCACGCCTGTGAGGCAGCCCAGCTGTACCAAGGAGGGAGGCGCATTAGGCCTGACGCTGGAAAGACAGGTGAGAGGGCTGGGAAGAAGGGCCTTGAATGTCATGTCTGGACTTTTGCTTGATTCTCTGAGAACTTTCACAGGTCCTGACTATTCTCCTGGGTCTTCTCTAGTAGCCTACACTGTAGATAAGGTTAACAGAGGGAGATAATCTAAGGTTCAGGGGAAGGGGATAGTGCTTACTGCTGAGGCCTAAGTAGGAAGGGGCTCTCAAGGGTAGAGGGGGCATCTTCATAGCTTGGTGACTTACTGGAGGGTCTGTATGAATGTTCACTTCTCAGGCTCCTTGTTTTTCTTACCTAGAGGGTCTGTTAGGGTCTGCATGAGTTGAGTGTGGGGTGGGAACAGGGAGAATGGAGGTGGGAGGGACAGAACAAAGGTTTCTAATGGGCTGGTCATGGAAGTCTGAAGAGGACTTACTGGAAACTTCATGGAAGGGTGAAGCTCTGAAGGGGCTGTGAGCACCAGTGAGATCTGGGTAAGACCAGTCCTAGGAAGGGATTTAACCACATTACTCTCCAGGACTGGGGCCTATTATTTTTGAGGCCATAGCTGGGTGGCTGACTAGATTTGAACCCATTTTCTGTAAACCCCCTTAAAACTCTTAACAGAAATGTATTCTGTAAAATTTGAGAGTAAGTTGAGGTAGAGAGAAGGATTCTTGGGGATCATGTTATTAAAATAAAAACTTTAAGGTGAACAGTCATGACCTCTCTAAGAAGTTTCTGGAGTGGCCAGAACTAATGTAAGCAAGGGTGTGGGAAAGAGTGCCTTTGAAAATGCATGTGCTATTCAGAGGGGTTATTAAAGCAAGCTCAAGTCTTTCTTAAACTTATTTTTTATAGCAGATGGTATAAAAAGGCTTGGTCCAGTGGCTATTCTTTTACACCTTAGCGTGAAAGATAGAAGTGTAATTTATTTCTTCTTACTTACTTCTTTATTTTTTCCAATACAAACAGGGTTTGTGGGCACAGGCCAGCCCTGATGTTTGTTCTAGGCCACACAGATCAGTGAGAGGGAATGGGGACAAGCGCTGACTCCTTGTGTTTGCCCAGAAGTTATGAGGTACTCTCAACAGTCTCAGGCCAGGCAATCTATGACAAGGATACTGTTTAGAAGCCACTATTGGGTTTATGTAATCCTACATAACCCTACATTTCACAGATACACAATATAAATATTAGTTAAATGACTTGGCTGCAATTACACAGCTCTTCAGTGGAGGACCAGAATCCTAGCCCAGGTTTTCACATAGGCAGCAGGGAAAGGATATGTCTAGCAAAGGATGACCTGTGGGCTAAGCCCCCTCATGCCAACCACGTAGCTAGCTCTGCTGACAGCCATTTCCTGCTCAGCCTCAGGGCCTCTCCAGGCTGCCCTCTAAATGGCCGGTGTCTCTTTGGGCTGAGGGTCTGTTGACTTTCATCAACCTATTCAGATTTGTGTCTGTGAGAAAAGAATGGGGCGACTGCAGATTGTAGACAGTCTTTTTGCAGGTCCAGTGTACTTTTATACATGAATGAACAAAGAAAGGAATGATCCCAGGAAGGCTGTTTGAGTTCAGAAAAACATGTAAATAAACACCAGTAAGCATCCACTAAATATTAGCAGAACAGCCCTTTCCTAGAACTTTCTCAAGGACAGACCAATTTAGACACAATTGTCTGGCACATGCTACACATTATATCCAGGAAAGCATGGAAGCAAGGAAGAAAGCCATATCCAGATCAGGGGACAGTGAGAACAGCGAAAGGAAAAGTATCGGCTCAAGACCAAGTTCTCAACAAAAAGATTTATATGCCCTAGAGGGACAGAGAGCAAAGGTAAGGGACAAAAACAGGGGACAGAGGAAGAGGGAGGAGGGAGGGAACAAAGGAGAGAGGAGAAAAGGGGCAAGGGAAAAGGGTGAGGGTTATCTGTCCTAGAGTGGGACAAAGGACTTCCTCTGGATAGAGAGGAGACAGACGTGGCATTCAGCATATTCTTTCACCAGATTGGTTCCTACAGCTATGATCTGACATCCAACAAGAACAAACATCTCATAAATTGAATTCAAATATTTGTCACAGGAGGCAAGAAATCATGTCCAAGAACAATCCAGGAAACAAAATGCACTTGAGGTAAAAGACCTTCTGTCTTTTTTCCTAGAGCCTCTCTACAGTTCTCTAAGGCATCGTTCACTATGCATCATTCTTTTGATCTTGTTCTGACAAGGGTCCCTTATCCTTCACCATTCCTCTACCGCATCCTGGGGTGACTCAGTTTCCAGGACTCAGCCGGAAGTCCCTTCTGTGAGCTCCCTTATTTCCATTATTAGCTATGTTCCTCGAGTTTATGACTTTAGCCCAAATTTCAGCTGAAGGTCAGACTTGTTTATCACTATTATACTTTCCACCAGCATGCTCAGATTGTAAACCCAGGGAAGCGTTCTGGGCGTGGTGGCCCATGCCTGTGACTCCCACACTTGGGAATTTGAGGCTCCTCTGGGCTACTTGGTAAGAGACTGTCTTACAGTGTTTATTGATGTGATAAAACACCACGATCAAAAGCGACTTGAGGAGGCAAGGGTTAATTTCGGCTTATAACTTTCAGGTCACACTCTATTGATGAAGAAAGACAAGGCAGGAACTTAAGATAGGAACCTGGAGGCAGAGGCTAAGGCAGAAGGCAGAGAGGAGTGCTGTCCACTGGCTTGCTTTCCCTTAGCTTGTTCAGGGTCACCTGCCAGAGGTGATACTATCCACACTATGCAGGGAACACCACGTCAATCATTAATGAAGACAATACTCCACAGACTTGTCTACAGGCAAATCTGACGGAGGCATTTTTCTTAATTAAGATTTCCTCTTTCCAGATATGTCTAGGTTTGTGTCCAGTTGACAAAAACCAAACTGAACCCTTGTCAACTTGAAACACAAACACATATCTATTCTATATTAGTTACTTTTCTATCACTGTGATAAAACACTGTGAACAAGGCAACTTATAAAATAAAAGAGTTAAAAACAGGGTAGTGGTGCTGCATGCTTTTAATCCTAGCATTCAGGAGGCAGAGGCAAGCACACCTCTGAGATCAAGACAGCCAGGGTTACACAGAGAAACCCTGTCTGGAACCCCTCTCCCCCAATAAAGTTAAGTTGGGCTTACAATTCCAGAGGTGAGAGACCAAACCTTTAGTACACATCACTGATGGAAGTCACAGTCTGCTTAGCTTTTGCTCTGAATTCTGGGATCTGTTTCTTCTTGTAGTACACCTTTGGTAGAAGGTGCTGTCTCTTCCACATTTTCTTCAACAGTGTCAAGATTTCAAAGCCAAAGTTTATGATCTATGGGCAGAACTGCACCTTTAATTTGAACATCAAGAGAAGCAGTGTCCTTACAAAGCTGACTACACTGACTGTTTTCAATCAGAAATGTCTAGAAGCATGCTCACATAGGCCTCTGCAACACCAACAGTCCACCCACATGGAGCTACAATCAGACTTCAAAAAGAAAAGCTGGGCAATGATGAAACACAACTGTAATCCGGTTACTCAGGAGGTTGATGTTAGGAGAATCAGGGGTTTGAGACCAGTTTGAGTGGAAATAGACAGGTACAAAAAGCTAAACAAACAAGCAAATAAAATAATTTTTAAAAAGGTATCTTTTCCTACTTCTTAAAGGAAGTGCAGTTTGAATAGCACTGAAGTTTCCCAGTGAGATGAATAATGACAAGTTTTTGTTTTTCTGCTTTGCAGTTCCTTATATATACCAAGGGCGTTGGCCTCTTGTAACTTTCAGTACTTGGGAGGAGGAGATAGAAGGGCTTAAGATCAACTAGAAGTCTATACAGCAAACTGGAGCTACTTGAGATCCTGACACAAACAACAACTGCAACAACAAAACCAAATGGCCCCTTTCATAAACATTTTAAAGTACATTTAACAAAATTTTAGTTTCTTGCAAATGGTGACTAAGTTCTAATTTTAGACAATAAAAGATAAACCCCCATTACATCACTGATTGGATGCAGAAAAGGCAGAAGTAAATCATTGCCAATTATAGTAACAACTGGCACCACCTTCCTTTCTCTGCTTTTTAAAAAATTATTATTATTATTCTTATTTTTCAGACAGGATCTCACTAGCCTACACTGGCTTTGAACTCACTACCTAGCCAAGGATGACCTTGAGTTTCTGACTCCTCTGTTTCTACTTCCTGGGAACTAGGACTAGAGACTGCATCACCACACCAGGATTTAGAAAGTGCTGGGAGTGGGATTCAGGGTTTCTTGTATGTTAGGCAAGCAGTCTCCCAACTGAGCCACATCTCCAGCCCAACAGGCAAAAAAATAAAAAAATTATAATAATAAAGTGTTTTTCCTGTCATGAAAATGTAGATTTGGGAATTAAAACTGTAAGATTTAACAAATAATTGCTGTCAAGAGCAGAATAATATGGAATCACAAGATTCAGAATAAATTCTAAGACAAATGATTAAGATAGTTTTGGGGACAGGCCAACTTCAGGAGACATTGGTGTTACAGACATTAGGTATCTAGAGATTTTTGTGTACTCTGTACTAAAGGTTTTGCTCTCCCGTTTTCTTTGACTTACACCTCGTCTCAGAAAAGTTTCCTGTGTAAGGAAAACACAAACTGACTTGGAATTTTGACTAAGGCTAAATTGTAACATCTGATCTACTTCTGTTAAGACTGCATACTAGCCTTTCATGTGTAGATTGTTAAACACAGGCTTCTCTGTGATCCCCAGCACATCACAAAGGGGGAAAGGATTATGTCCTCTGATGGAGATGTTCCACAAAAGCACCAAGGTTGGGTCTGCATGTATAGTGATTAATCTGATACAATACCTTTCATGTAGGTTTTTTCTCTTAAAAATTTAACGAATTATGTATATAGTGTTCTGCCTACATGCCAGAAGAGGACACCAGATCCCATTATAGATGGCTGTGAGCCATTATGTGGTTGCTGGGAATTGAACTCAGAACTTTTGGAAGAGCAATTAGTGCACTTAACCTCTGAGCCATCCCTCCAGTCCATTAAATTTTTTTTAAGGGAATTGATTTTTGTTTTCTAGAGTTAAAATGGCACACAGGATATTACCATGTGCATCATCACAAAGTATTCATGTTTACCTTGGTGAGACACAGACAAACCACTCCCTAGGTATTTAACACTCTGGTTAAGAGGAAGTCAAAGGAAGAGAAGAGAGGGTAATACTGTCCAAACCTTGTAACGCCCACAAAGAATCCACAAAAGAGAAACAAAGGCATGGAATAAAGGTGGATTAGCCACAGCCTGTAAATCAGCAGTGATCTCCACACAAGGGGAACAGAAACCTTTTTACTGTGTGAGGCCTGACTTTGGAATTGAAAGTGCCTGGCTTTCCAATGTCCATCCCATTTGCCTTTCTGAGTGAGGATTGATCATCTTACCCAGGGCCCTCCTTCTTGCTTAGCATCTTTAAATGTACAGATTTTAGTATGCTTATCCTATATTGTATATCTAATATCCACTTGTGAGTATATACCATGTGTCTTTCTGCTTCTGGGATACCTCACTCAGGATGATCTTTTTAGTTCCCACCATTTGCCTGCAAATTTCATGATTTCTCTGTTTTTAATTGCTAAGTAGTATTCCACTGTGTAAATGTACCACACTTTCTGTATCCATTCCTCTGTTGAGTGACATCTGGGCTGTTTCCAGATTCTGGCTATTACAAATAGAGCTGCTACGAACATGATTGAGCAAATGTCCTTGTTGTATACTTGAGCATATTCTGGATATATGCATAGGATTCCTATAGCTGGATCTTGAGGAAGTACTATTCCTAATTGTCTGAGAAAGCGCCAGATTGATTTCCAAAGTGGTTGGACAAGTTTACATTCCCACCAGCAATGGAGGAGACAGGAGCTTCACAAGGAGAACAGAACCAAAAAAATCTGGGCACAGGGGTCTTTTCTGAGACTGATACTCCAACCAAAGGCCTTTCATGGAGGTAACTTAGAACCCCTGCACAGATGTAGCCCATGGCAGCTCAGTCTCCAAGTGGGTTACCTAGTAATAGGAACAGTGACTGTCTCTGACATGAATTCAGTGGCTGGCTCTTTGATCACCTCCCCCTGAGTGGGGAGCAGCCTTACCAGGCCACAGATGAAGACAATACAGCTAGTCCTGAGGAGACCTGATAGGCTAGGGTAAGAGAGAAGGGAAGGAGGACCTCCCCTATCAGTGGACTTGGGGCGGGGCATGGGAGGAGATGAGGGAGGGTGGGATTGGGAGGGGATGAGAGAGGTAGCTACAGATGGGATACAAAGTGAATAAACTGTCATTTATAAAAAATAAATTTAAAATAAAAGTGCCTGGCTTTGGCTTTCACACAAAAGGTCTCCAAAGATATTTTGGATTAGGATGGATTTTTGTGTGGTAATTCCTGTCCTGCAAACAAAATTTATGAAAGATAGGAATTAAAAATGATACTGTTTAATAACATATTAAAGGCACACCTTCATGTGTTCAAATGCAAGAACACTACCTTGCTCTGGCAGCCAAACTTTGTAACAAAAGAGTCACCCAAGTGGTATTGGCATGGAGAACAGCTGAGACTTGCCAGTGTGTGACAGGGTTGGAGTTCCTAAAGAGGGCTAGCTACCAGAAACAGCAACCACAATTAGTGGAGCTGGCTGGGTCCTGGACGGCAGCTTGTGTATACTGCCACAGGTGAGGACAGGAATGACCCGAGCCCTTTGGGAAAGCCCAAGGGGTTGTGAGTGAATCTGATATTGAGCATTGAATTGTCTGCACTATTGGAGCTTGGTTTTTGCCTTGTGCAGATTGTGGTTATGTCCTGCTTTTTCCCTCTTGAAGTAAAAAAGGTGCTTTATTTTTAATATTGCAGGAACACAGTTGAGAGATTTTGAACTTCTTTAAGAGGAAATGTTGGAGTTTTAAAGAAAATTTAAATTAAAAAACTGGATATTTTAAAAGAAATAGCTTTTAAAATATTTAAATTTAAGGCTATGGGTCATTTTAAGTTTATAGCATGTTTTATATTATTAATATGTGAATATGTGATCATCAATCAATCAATCATTCAATCAAAGGCAGGCAGGCTAAAAAGTTAGGGCCACAGCTATGAACCGCATACACCAAACACCAGAAACTGGATATTTCTATCTTATGATGTAGCAAGACAATGACCTAAGCAGTTTGATAAAAAATTTGGAGCACTCTGCCCAAAGTTTGGCTATGAATCTCAATATCTCCTTCAATACCCTGGTAGGTAGAGTCTTTCGGAGGTCCTCTGTGGAAGGCTCCTGTCCTGTTCCTTGTCTTCTCCTATTTCCGATGTCTATCCTTTTGGCCCTTTTGATTGAGGATTAAGCATCTTCCCTAGGGTCCTTCTTGTTGTTTAGCTTCTTTAGGGCTATAGATTTTAGAATGTTTATCCTATATTATATGGCTAATATCTACTTGTGAGAATATATCGTTTGTGTCTTTCTGCATCTGGGATACCTCACGCAGGATGATCTTTTCTAGTTCCCACCATTTGCCTGCAAATTTTATGATTTCCCTGCTTTTAATTGCTGAGTAGTATTCCATTGTGTAAATGTACCACGTTTTCTGTATCCATTCCTCTGTTGAGAGACATCTAGGTTGTTCCCAAATTCTGGCTATTACAAATAGAGCTGCTATGAACATGGTTGAGCAAATGTCCTTATTGAATGGTGGGGCATCTTTTGGATGTATTATCTAGGAGTGGTATAGCTGAATCTTGAGGTAGCGCTATTCCTAATTATCTGAGGAAGCACCAGATTGATTTCCAAAGTGGTTGTACAAGGTTACATTCCCACCAGCAATGGAGGAGGGTCCCCTTTCTCCACAGCTTCTCCAGCATGCATCATCCCTTGAGTTTTTTTTTTTTTTTTTTATCTTAGCCATTATGATGGGTGTGGCGTGAAATCCAGGGTCGTTTTGATTTGTATTTCCCAAATGACTAAGGACGTTGAGAATTTCTTTAAGTGTTTCTCTGCCATTCAATATTCCTCCGTTGAGAATTCTCTGTTTAGCTCTGTACCCAATTTTTTAATTGGAATTATTTGGTTTGTTGGTGTGTAACTTCTTCAGTTCTTTTTATATTCTGGATATTAGCCCTCTGTCACATATAGGGTTGGTGAAGATCTTTTCCCAGTCTGTAGGCTGTCGTTTTTTTTCTGATGACAGTGTCCTTTGCTTTACAGTTTCATAAAGCTTTTCAGTTTCATGAGGTCCCACTTATTAATTGTTGATGTTATAGCCTGTGCTGTTGCTGTTCTGTTCAGGAAGTTGTCTCCTGTGCCAATGAACTCAAAGCTCTTTCCCACTTTTTCTTCTAACAGATTTAGTGTGTTTGGTTTTATGTTGAGGTCTTTGATCCACTTGGGCTTTAACTTTGTGCAGGGTGATAGGTATAGGTCTATTTGCATTTTTATACATGTAGACATCCAGTTAGACCAGCGCCATTTGTTGAAGATGCTGTCTTTTTTCCACTGTATGGTTTTGGCTTCTTTGTCAAAAATTAAGTTTCCATAGGTGTGTGGGTTTATTTCTGGGTCTTTGATTTAATTCCATTGTTCCACCAGTCTGTTTCAATGCCAGTACCATGTTCTTTTTTGGCAAAGAAGCCAAACTTTGGGCAGAGTGCCAGACTCCTTATGGAAGAAGAAGAAAGACCTGGAGGGGGTCAGGAAATCCACAAAGAGAACAGAGCCAAAATACCTGGTCCCAGAGGGTCCTGTAGAGATGGACACTCCAACTAAGGACCATACATGGAGAGGACCTAGACCCCCTGTTCAAATGAAGCCCATTGGCTTCTCAGTTTCCAAATGGGTTCCCTAGTAAGGGGAACTGGGGCTGTCTCTGACTTGAACTCAGTGACTGGCTCTTTGACCACTTCCCCCTGGAGGGGGGTGCAGCCTTGCCAGGCCAGAGAGGAATCTGATGCAGCCAGCCTTGATGAGACCTGAGAAGATAGGGTCAGATAGAAGGGGAGGAGGTCCTCCCTTATCAGGGGACTAGGGAAAGGGCAAAGGGAGAGAATAGGGAAGGTGAGTGGGACTGGGAGGAGATGAGGGAGGGAGCTGCAGCGGTGATACAAAGTGAATAAATTGTAATAAATAAATATATAAATAAAATTAAATTTAAAAAAAAGAAAAGAAAAAAGAAAAAGAAGTTTGAAGCAGCAACCTATGGGTTGTGACCCTTTCGGAGTTGAAAGCCCCTTTCATAGGGGTAGCCTAGGACTGTCTGTACAACAGATATTTGCATTGCAATTCTTAACAGTGGCAAAATTGCAGTTGTGAAACAGCAACAAGAGAGCTGCCTAGGTAGCTGCGGTAGTAAAGGGTTACAGGGTGTGTTGTTGGAGTGGAAGCTCTAGCTGCACAGCTTTGCTACGTAGGAGGCACCTGTCTGTGGGCTTTCACATGGGCTGGGGCTTTTCTTCAAAGAAAAATTTGGGTGGAATAGTTTTTCATTTATCTGGGGCCTCCAAATGTGAAGCTAGAGATTTGCAAGAAAAAAAAAACAAAAAAAACAGCTCCACAATTTTGAGCCAATTTGAAGCAAGCTTTAGATATTGGCCAGAAAAATGGACTTTGTCCAGGTCCACTGCTGGATTCCCAAGGAATGGCCATGAATCACATTTTGCAGAAGCTTAAAAAGGCAAAGCCCATAATTCATTGCATTTCCTATCAGGTCCAGTAAGGGGCAAGAGTACATCCTGATGCATTTCCTGCCCATGTAACTCCTGCCCACATGTGCTCAAGCACATGGAGTGCAAACAAACTTGAGGGGATAAAATATATAGCTCATTATTTTCCAAGAACCATAGCTCCCAACGTTCCCGGATGTTATCCACCCTTGGGCATGTGGGGCTTACAGGTTAACTTTGGCCCTTATACATACTCCCACACAAAAACTAAACAAACAAAACTTTAAGAAGCACACAATTCTTTCCAACTTTTTGCCTTACTAAGATTCTTCATGGAATTTATTCCTGTCTTCCATCCCTCTCTTACTTTCACCTGGAACACTTGGAAATGATGGGCAAGCTCCCAATTAGAAGCTCCAATCTATACCTTCTTCCTTCTTTCCTGTCAGTGGTTTATGGTAGCTGTGATGTTTTGAATAAGAATGGTCCCCATAGCTAATATATTTGAATGCTTGGTCATCAAGAAGTGGTACTATTTAAAAGGGTTAGGGGGTGTGGCTTAAGAGGAAGTATGTCACTAGGAGTGGGCTTTTAGCTTGCAGAAGCCCAAGCCAGGCCCAGTGACTCTTCCTGCTGCCTGTTCCTGATGTAGAACTCTCACCTACCATGTCTGCCTGTGTGCTGCCATGCTTCCCACCATGAAGATAATGGGCTAAACCTCTGAAAATTTTTTTCTTTTTTCAAAATCTTTTTTCTTTTAATTATTTATTAATTACAAACCTCTGAAATTTTAAGCAAATCCCAACTAATTCTTGCTTTTAATAAGAGTTGCCATGGTCATGGTGTCTCTTCACAGCAACAGAACACTGATTAAGACAGTGTCCTAGGGCCACAGCCCAAAAAGCTCACTTATGATGACTTGGAAAGTTGAGGAGCTGCCTGCTACCCACATGTCTAGAGGGTGGCTTTTTGAGGCATGCCATTATGTGAAGTAGTCCTTGTAGCAGTGGCTACTTACAATGATTACAAAAATTGTTAAGGTTCCCTACAAAAGACTTGACTTAATGGTGTACATCCTTCCCAGGCTGACAGCCTTCTGGGCTTCAAGTAAACAGGTCCTGGAGCAGATGAGAGACCATCCTTCAGCAGCATCTAGCTGTGGTCAAGTGCATTTCCACAGCAATGAGCCACAATTGGTTCCAGGTCAACTGAAAAGGTCTGTGTTTGAAAAGTGGCTGGGGTGAGGTGCCCTGACAGGCACTCATCTACCCAACATTAACTGCTCTCCCATGCACACAGCTTAATTTGCAGGCCAGAGGGACAGAGACCTACTACTGTGCCTTTAGAAGCCCACACTTCCCCTTGTTGTGGTTTCACAATGCTATCTCTGGGAGTAGGCCAAGCCACCTCTTCTATGGCATAGCCATTCTCAAATGCCCATACCTCATTCACTGCTCATGGAAAGGGCTGGAGGCGGAATAATTTCTTGCCACTGTGCCTGGGCATACAGAGCTGCTAGGACCAAGTGATGGGGTGAAGATGGGAAGAGGTTACTTTAGAATCTATTATGGTGGGTTTGATCAGGGTAGGATTTATGTGAGATCTAACTGTTCAAGTTTAAACTTGGTCACCTTTCCCAATATGCCAGTTAAACATAGTAATAGGGAAGGATGTTTTAAAAAAATTAAACTTATTTAGTGTGTAAGTATATGAAATGACACATTAGTTGAGGTCAGAGAACAGCTTGCAGGAGTCAGTTCTTTCTTTCCACCACATGGATTACATTCAAGGATCAAATTCAAGTCATGAGGCTTAGCAACATGTGCTTTAACATACTAAGTCATCTTACAAGCCCAGAAGAAATTTAAACATGGTCATACTGGAAGAATAGATGTATCTGATGGTCCCCAAAGTATCTTTTACATACTGGCCTGAGCTTAAAACTTGAATAAGAATTGAAAGAGTTAACATATTATCTGGCTGGTGTTTTTCTCAATTCTGGTTCTACACGATGGTTCAAGAAGTTCTTAATGCTTGAGAAGATTTGATCTGTGTCTGTAACACATTTGGCAAGTCACCAGCCAGGAGTTAAGAAGAAGATATCAGATTTCCTGAACTGGGGTTACAGGAAGATGGAGCTGCATGATGTGGGTGCTAGGAAGTAGACCTGGGTCTTCTGTAAGAACAAAAAGTGCTCTTAACTATCCCCATCTTCTATTCCTATAAAAGCTTTATGAAACTGTTACAAGGTGGGGATATAATATTTGGGCAATCTGGATCTGTTCCTAGGTCATGGTCACTCATGTTTGGTTCCAGAATAAACTCTTAGTCCCTCTGAGGTCAGATCTGTGTTGTGTTGTGCATGTTGTGTGTGAATATGCATGTGTTTCTGGGAATTAAACATAGGGCTTCAAACATTCATGATGGGTAAGTGCTCTACCCATTGAACTACCTTCCCAGCCTCATGTACATGGCTAAACATGGTGCTCCAAGAATGATCCCCTTTCACCAGAAGAGTAGCCTGGATTGGTGTCAGGTACCAAAATGTGCCCACTCTGCCCAAGTGCTTAGTGTTACTTCCTCAAATAGATGTTAGCAAGCTTCTTCAGGGACTTGGACTTGCTTGGTTTAGGCCACAGTCGATTGGCTTATTTTGAGATGGTACATAGCCAGAAGTTATGGTGTTCATTGTGGTTGTTTTCAGGGCAGAACATTTGGTTTAATTTTGTTTTCAGAATGTTTGGTTGTTAACTTGCTAGCATCAGCCTTTTGTCTCTTTGCCACTCCTCTGTTGTCTAATTTACAAAAGAATATTTGAAAAGTTGTCATTTGGTACCCCAGATGGTTTTGTTTCATAACTGTGTAAATTCAACTTATAATTATTTAAAAATTAGATAAATATAACTAAAGATAATTTTATTTTATGCTTCCCAAAATAGGGAAATTTCACACACACACACACACATACACACACACAATTGGAAGACCTGGGCAACAAGAATTAAAGATCACAAATGGATAACCTACTTTAATTGAGGTTTTAAAACATCTAAAGAAAAAACTGAAAATTTAATTTACAATTAATAAGAGTTTTAAAAATACATCTAAGGTAAATGTTAAAATTAGTAAACAATTAATAAAAAGCTTAAGATTGTATAAGAGCTAAAGATGAATTCTCAAAACAAAAAAACCTTAAGCATTTTCAGGCTGTGTTTTTTTCTCTATCAAAGAAAAGAACTGTTGCGGTCTATTTTAGGATAAAGCCTAAAAAGAGAAGAGACCCCATTCTAAAAATTCCCAGTCCTACCTAACAGCTTTACCTTGAAGCTTTCCCCTCTTACTAGACCTTTCTTCCATCTCAAAGAGGTAGAGTTTTAATTCTTCTATAGAGGTTCTATTTGCTGCATGAAACCTGTTCTAATTGTGTCATGTCTGTTCATGGTAACTGTTTTCATGTAATCATCATTATAATTTTATATTCAGAAAGAACTAAATGACAAAAGTCTGTGGCTATTTCATGTATACAATTTTTTTTGAAAAAAAAACCACTTTATTGTGTTTTTCTCTTAGCATGCTTAATTTTTTCAGGTTTTATTTTATGTGTATGAGTGTTTTGTCTGCATGTATATATATGTACCACATGTATGACTGGTGCACTCAGAGGTCAGAAGAGAGCTTTGTATGCCCTGGAACTGGAGTTACGAATGGTTGTGAGCCAATTCCGGGTGCTAGGAATTGAACCCAGGTCCTCTGCAAGTGCAACAATTGCTGAGCTATCACTCCACCCAACTGCTATGCCTAATTTAAAACATGTAAGTAAACATGAATGTCTAAGAGATATATAAAAAGGCCTAATAAGTACACAGTGCCTTATAATAAATAGGGACCATTAACTCTCTGAAACTTATTAAAATTATACTTTTTGCCTACCAAATGTTTTATGAAACCTTAAAATGCTACTTGTATATATATGATGAACAACAATAATTGGTGTCACAACATAAAAAAAAGCTCCATTAAGCTACTAAATCTTATACTGGATTCACAAATTGATAAAGATTTTCTTCCAAAATCAGTTCTGAGATTAAAATTTTATTTCATTTTTAAAACCAAGGTAAACAAAAATAAAACAGCATCAAAATGATTTATGTTGATCCAATTCTCTGAATGCTGAGTTAAGAATTCTTCTATTGAGCCAGATATGGTGGCACATGCCTGTAATCCCTGCCCTCAGGGAGGCAGAGGCAGGTGGATCTCTGTGAGTTTGAGGCCAGCCTGGTCTACAAAGCAAGTTTAGGACAGCTAAGGCTTGATACACAAAAAACCCCTGTCTCAGAAAAAAAAATTCTTCTGTTGGACTGACTCCTTCATAGGATTGTTCTTAGTGTACAGTGATGGATGTAATATTTCTGGTACGGCTGAGATACATCTAGAATGATGGTTATGTTTGCCAAAGATCTTTAAATTGAACTTCCTTTCAATACTGAAAATTATAGGAGTTACAATGCCATCAAGTAGTAACAACAGAACGGGGGTACTTTCCCTGTATGTTATAAAAGGACAAACTATTAAGTCTTACCAAAAAAGGAAAGTCTCCCTTATTTTGGTTACAACTCAGCACACTACTAGAATCTTATTTCTCTAGAGCTACAGGGCAGAGACATTACACTGAGTCTGACAGGGTATTACTCTTGGTTAAAAAGGGCACTGGATGTTTGGAGACAGGATGTGAACTGTAGAGGTTATTCTAAGGATACCAGTATCTATAAGGCCCAAGTCTCCACAGCCTCAAGAACACCTTAGAGACAAGGCCACCTATACCTATAAGCCATTAAAAGGCTGAAAGACTTAAAGGATCTCTTCAGAAAACAAATAGGATGCTTTAACTTCACAAAGGCAAAATAAACCCTATTCTAAATCTATCAGTAATTATAACCTTATGCTTTGGTTTAAAATTTTTTTCTTTTGGCACAGTTGGTACTCAATGGTTATAATCCCATGCTATCTTCCCTTTAATCCATTCCATTACTAGATTTTTTTTTCTAAAAATTGTTCTTTTGCATTTTGCCATGATTTTAATGCATAACCATCATTTGGGTATTTTTTGTTTGTGGGGTTTTTTGTTGTTGTTGTTTTTAACAGTTTCAAGGACTATATCCATAACAATTTACACAAGCACAGCTGTTTTTCCTCATTCTGGTCCTTTCTGGGGCTATAGGTTGGCATAATCATTTTTTCTTGCTTAGATTCTTACTAACATTTTTAATTTATTTTTTTTTAGGTGCAGGGATGTTTTGCTTCCATACATATGTGCATGTACTACATGCATGTCTGGTGTCTGCAGATGTCAGAAGAGGTCATTAGAACCTTAGAAACTGCAGTTGTGGATTTTTGTCAGCTACCACGTGGGTGATAAGAATCAGATCCAGGGCCCCTGCAAGAGCAGTTAATGCTCTTAACTGCTAAACCATTTCTCCAGAAAAAAATTCTTGCATTTTTTAATCATATAAAATTTATATATTCTAGGATATGACAGTTTCAAACTTAACTCATTTATAATACAGGGATCAAACCAACTCCCACAACAAAAACTCCAAAGCCTCCTCTCCAACCAACAGATAATATAGGAAGACAGTTTTGGTCTCTCTTTGGCAAGGATTATACCCTTAATTAGTATGGAAATTATACAAAATATATGATCTCCCTTTAGCTCCTCAAAAAAGATTTTTGGAACCACAGCTCCGAGGATGGGCGTAAAGTGAGGTAGAAGAATAGGATGCTCTAGAGGCCAACAAGCAAAAAGCAACCTAAAGGAAGACTAGTTTCATATACACTCAAATCCAGATTAAAACCATTTGCCTCACAACAAGATTTTACTACTATTACTTAGCATTCTAAGTTCTAGATGTTGTAAAAGTTACAAGTCAGCACTGTTTCAACCACTGTATTTCTTCTCCTCAAAAAAAGGAAGGAGCAAACCCCTATACATAACAAAACAACATGCTGTAAAAAGCCTTACCTTCTCTAATTGCAGAAGAGATGGAGGGTATGGAAATATCCTAGAAAGGGTGGAGTTTCTCTTTGCCCAGGACCTTTGACACCTTTCCCAGTGTTTGGACTCACTCCCAATCTGGGGAATATTTTTCTTTTATCCTAAAAAAAGATTTCGATATTTCTATCACTACCTATATGTCCCTGGTCCAGTTCTTGTTCCAGGACACGAGAACCTTGGAATCTCACTGGGTGCACTGTGGACTCTGATCCATGCCTATAATGGAAGTACAACTTAGGCTCTCTTAGGTTTATGTTTGGTGTGTCTTGCTTTCCTAAAAGGTATGTTTGTTTAATGGCCATCTGGGATGCTAAAGGAGAGAAACTAGTACTCTAAAAATGCTAGTGGTGAAGGAAACATTTTTGGTTTTAAAAATGTACCAAGGCTACTTAAGGAACCAAATCTTTTTTTTTTCTTTCTTTCTTTCTTTGTTTATTTTTGAGACACAGTGTCACTATGTATCCCTGCCTGGCCTGGAACTATGTTAGGCTAAGCTGGCCTTAAATTCACAGAGGTCTGCCTACATTTGCCCTTTGAGTGGTTGGATTAAAGGTATTCATCACCCTGCTAGGCTAAGACTACTTAAT
>JAQQSO010001682.1:0-13393 GCA_028658305.1 Pachyuromys duprasi
GTTCTCTTTTTAACTCCATACCCCATTTTTTAATTGGATTACTTGATTTCTTGCTTTTTAACTTCTTGAGTTCTTTATATATACTGGATATTAGTCCTCTGTCAGAAGTAGGATTGGTAATGATCCTTTCCCAGTCTGTAGGCTGTCGTTTTGTTTTTTGATGACAGTATCTTTTGTTTTACAGAAGCATTTCAGTTTCATGAGGTCCCATTTATGATTGTTGATCTTAGAGCCTGTGCTTTTGGTGTGCTATTCAGGAGGTGGTTTCCTGTGCCAATGAGTTCTAGGGTTTTCCTCACTTTTTCTTCTAACAGGTTTAGTGTGCCTGGTTTTATGTTGAGGTCTTGATCCACTTGGACTTTAGTTTTGTTCAGGGTGATAAATATGTATCTATTTTCATTTTTCTGCATATAGATATCCAGTTGGACCAGCACCATTTGTTGAAGATGGTTGCTGTCTTTTTTCCATTGAATGGTTTTGGCTTCTTTGTCAAAAATCAAGTTTCCATAGGTGTGTGGGATTTTTTCTGGGTCTTCTATTCAGTTCCATTGATCTCCTATTCTGTTTCTATTCCAATACCATGCAGTTTTTATTACTATTGCTCTATAGTACAGCTTGAGGTCAGGGATGGAGATACCTCCAGATGATCTGTTGTTGGAAATTCTGGGTTTTTTTATTTCTCCATACGAAGTTGAGAGTTTTTATTTCAAGGTCTGTGAAGAATTGTGTTGGTATTTTGATGGGATTTTCATTGAATCTGTAGATCACTTTTGGCAGAAAGGCCATTTTTACTATGTTAATCCTACCAATCCATGAACACAGGAGGTCTTTCCATCTTCTGATATCTCCTTCAATTTCTTTCTTCAGAGATTTGAAGTTTTTTTCAAACAGGTCTTTCACTTGCTTGGTTAGAGTCACCCCCAGGTACTTTATGTTATTAGTGGCTATTGTGAAGGGTGTTGTTTCCCTAATTTCTTTCTTGGCCCTTTTGTCTTAGGTGTACAGGAGGGCTTCTGAATTTGTTGAGTTGATTTTGTATCCAGCCACTTTGCTGAAGGTGTTTATCAGTTGAAGGAGTTCTCTGGTTGAATTTTTGGGGTCACTCATGTATATTACCATATCATCTGCATATAGTGATACTTTGACTTCTTCCTTTCCAATTTGTATCCCCTTGATCTCCTTTAGTTGTCTTATTGCTCTATCTAGGACTTCAAGTACTATGTTGAAGAGATATGGAGACAATGGGCAGCCTTGCCTTGTCACTGATTTCAGTGGAATTGATTTAAGTTTCTCTCCATTGAGTTTGATGTTGGTTATAGGCTTGCTGTATATTGCCTTTACTGTGTTTAGGTATGTGCCTTGTATCCTTAATCTCTCCAAGACTTTAAACATGAATGGGTGTTGGAATTTCTCCAATGCTTTTTCGGCATCTAGGGAGATGATCATGTGGTTTTTCTCCTTCAGTTTGTTTATATAGTGGATCACATTGATGGATATCCGTATATTGAACCACCCTTGCATGCCTGGGATGAATGTCCTACCTGTCTTTTCCTACTTCATTTATTCCTTCTTGTCCAACTTTTAAAATCTTGATCATAAGTCTTAAGTGGCAGTCCACTCTAGCTAGATATTTTATAAAACAAACAAGGACAAAACCAGAACAAAGACAATGTATCTTAATGACTTACTTCTGAAGCATACTATTTAGTTCAAGCTGTACCTAGCCCACTAAACGCAAGAGTCTTGCTTGGCACTTTATTAAGAAAATCTACCTGGCAAATGAAAACTCCTCTGTCTTTACAAATTTGTATCTTCTACTCTCTCAGAACCCTTTTCTTTTGTAGAGTGTTACTGTTTCTACCAGGAACTAATTTCTTTCTACAAATACCATATAGGGTACCTTTTCACTTATTCAAGGGCTTTCTTTATATTCTTCATCCTCTTTTATTTGAGATTCTTACATATAGGCATCACTGACTTACCTATTGTTAATTCTAAGAGTCCTTATTTTTCCTCATTTTCAAATTGTCAATAACATTCAACCCTGGTCACCATTGGTTTTATTTAAAATATTTATCTTGGTTTCCACGATAACTATTTTCCCCATTTCATTGGCCATTTGTTTTTATAGATTATTGTACATTCCTTTATTCAGTATCTAAATGCTAGATTTCCAAAAATACTATTTTTTATTTAGTTCATTTTTATGTATGTTCTTTCCTTGACTTATTGGTACGTAGCCTTCTAGCTCTAAGAAGTATGAATATATTAACACCCAGGTTTAAACTAACAACTTTGATTTCTCCCCTGATATTGTGTCTGATTATTGCTGTAGATGTCCTGCCTTAAAATGTGTGTTGTAGGATATTTGATCCCATTGTGAACCCCAAAATTGTGAACTGTAAAACCCAGTTTCTGGATTGGTGTGGTTGAGTCCTATTACACAACTTTAATTAAAAAAACTTTCTGTTTATTGTAGTTGGGTAAATATGGTGTGGTTCAGCCATCCCCAGCACACACCTTTAATCCAAGAGCTTTCTGTGTATAGGATTTAAGAAAGTTAAACCTAGGTCGAAAGGCAGAGCAAGAAACCAGCTGACAGAGATTAAAGAGTAGGAGGGACTTTGAATTGAGGGGTATTAATGACAGCTTGTAGAAGGAGCTTTAGCATTCCAGCTCTTGAGCTCTTTGCCTTTAGATCTGGCTCTAGCTTTCTGGCTTTTGAACTTTTGGAGCTTTGAGCTAGCAAGTTTTTTGGCCTTTGGTATTTTGGCCTTTTCTTCCTGGGCTGTCAGGTGAACTAGTGAACCTTTTGGGCTTTTTCCACTGGGATGTGAGCTAAGAAAGAACGTCAGCTGGGTCCTTTCTCTGCCTCTGTGAGCTAGCAGGTTTTTCACCCCAGCATCTGGCTCTTTATTGGTAAAATAGAATGGTTGGGAGTTTCATTCTTGTATAACATGCCTCCCATGGACTGAATTAACTAGGGTTTTTGAATGACTGGAATTCAGGTGTCATTTTTAAAACAATGTCATCATAGAAGATTAACTTATTTACCTTCTCCCTCATTTTCTAAAAGGTTAAAAATATGCAAAATACACTCTTGCAGTGCTGTGATCTTATTTATTTATTTATTTATTTGGAGTATGAGACAGGGTTTCTATAGATAGTCCTGGCTGTACTGGAACATTCTCTGTAGACTGGGTTGGACTTGAGCTCACAGAGATTTCGTGAGTGCCTGTGATCTTATTTTTAAATATTGTTTTTACATTTATTTATGTGTGTGGTATGTGCATGGACACACATGTGGCATGGCCCGTGTATAGAAGTCAGAGGATGACTTGCAAGAATCAGTTTTCTCATTTTAGTGTGTGGGTCCTGGGGAGCAAACTTGGGTTGTAAAGCTTGGCAGCAACTGTTCTTCCCTTCTGCGCTGTCTCCCAGCAAATATTATAATCCTGTGGAAGAATTTGGCTAACTTCTTAGGATAACCCAGCTTTTTTTTTTTCTTTTTTTCTTTGTGTGTGTGTGTGTGTATGTGTATGTGTTTGTGTTCCAATAAAACTATATTTATGGGCACTAAAATTTTAATTTCATATAGTTTTCCTTTTTTATTAAATTTTTATTTTTTAATATTAATTACAGTTTGTTTACTTTGTATCCCAGCTGTAGCCCCCCTCCTTCATTCCCTTCCAATCCCATCCTCTCTTCCTCATCTCCTTCCATGTCCCTTTCCACGTCCACTGATAGGCAAGGTCCTCATCCCCTTCCATCTGACCCTAGCTTATCTGGTCTCATCAGGACTGTCTGCATTGTCCTCCTCTGTGGCCTAACAGAGCTGCTCCCCACTCAGGGAGAGGTGATCAAAGAGCCAGCCACTGAGTTCAGGTCAGAGACAGTCCCTGTTCTCCCACTTGGACACTGAGCTGCTATGGACTACATCTGTGCAGGGGTTCTAGGTTATCTCCATGCATGGTCCTTTGTTGGAATATCAGTCTCAGAAAAGACTCCTGTGCCCAGATATTTTGATAAACCAGCTTTCTGTGTTTTTATTTTTTTTGTACATTTTAATTTTTAGATCATTTCACACTCCTTTAGTTAGATTTTTTGTTGTTGTTGTTCTTTGGGTTTCTAACATCCGTTTTCAAACATCTATTGTATGTTTTAAGTAATTGAATTATAAAATTTTCATTATCTGAATATGCTAATGGTCTCTAAAATGAGTTTTGTTTTTCTTATGTTGGGTTAGACCTTGTATTCTGAATTTTGAGAAAGGCCATGATTTGGTGATGCATACTTATATTCTTTTTAGTGGTAGATTGTTCAGTACATTAAAAATGTTGTTTTCAGAATCATCTACTTCATTATGACTTCAGTTTTATTTTTTAGGATAGTATACTGGAAGAACAATTAAGAATGTATCTTCATTGTTGTTTGACACTTTGTGATTTCTGGGAGCCAAACATTTCAATTGTCACCATTCTGTGGGAGTATTATAGTAAAAACCTGGTAGGTAAACAGTATTTGTTCCAGATGTTTGAAATTTTCTTGTGATATTTGAGGGGCATTTTATGATTTAATTATGAGAAATAATTTTTTAATACTAATTTTTTGGAGTAAAATGTAGCTTGTACGTGGTTTCATCTTTCACAAATATTTTCTGTAGAAAGCTGGCATATGGAATTGGCATTTGGTGTACATTTTCTCTTGAATGGGTAAGCAGAGTAACCAGAAGATTGGGATTGCACAAATGACAAGTCTTCATTTATAAATTAAAAAATAATATTTAAACTTAAGCATATAAAAATTTTTAGATTTTTATTTTATGTGTATGTCTATTTTCCTTGGATGTATGTTTATGCCACATTTGTGTGCAGTGTCTTCAGAGGCCAGAAAGAGGGCATCACCTCTGGAAGTAGAGGTACTGATGGTTGTGAGTTACCATGTTAGTGCTGGGGGTTGAACTTGGCTCCTTTGGAGGAGCAGCCAGTAATCTTAATCCCTGGGTCATCTCTCCACCTCTCCTCATTTATTATAATTGTGTAATTTTCTGCTCTAACATAATTAGTAGTCACTATTGTTCGTAATAAATAATTTTAGTGCCTGAGTAGCTTTTAAGCTAGTTGGTAGTTATATATATAATGTATGTATGTATGTATGTATATATATATATATATATATATATATATATTATACACAACTGGTAAGTAAAAAGTTTAAATACAATACAGAAAAGAGTTTTTATAACTCTGTGTAGAGTGAGAAGATTACGCTCTTTTTACTTGACCTTGTTAGACTTGTTTTTCTAGTCCCAGAATGGTTTGGGCTACAGGTACCATATAAACAGTTGCGTGGAGATCTAGGAGAGCATTCTCTATTCCTGTTGTGGTGCTTCTGGTCTAAAAGGACTAGAATGACTGCTGGAGAGACGGCACATGAGTCTGCACAGACAGGTATACTGGAAGGCTGAAGACTATGTCCAATTAAATTCTGGTTTATTCAGAAAACATTAGAAAGCTACAATGTGACATCAAATATGTGTTTGACAATATTGTTTATGTAAATAAATGGGATATGGGTGAATTAGTAGTAGCAGTATATACAAGTAATGTGGCTGAGAACTCAGAGAAACTATTTAGAAAGGAGAGGAAGAATTGGGAAAAAAAATTTGAAGACATTTAAAGATCTGTTACTTTTGTGAGTAAGAAGAACGGGTTTAGTATGTTTGAGTTTTGGGATAAATAACTTCTTTTTTAAGACAGAAAATGGTAATGGGAGGCAGTCCAGCAAATACCAGGTTTTTATTTGTACATAGAGCTTATTAAATGAGAAAAACTTGTGTGAAATAGAATATAGGCTTGTTGAGAAAATGACAGAGTTTTTTGAAACAAAATGTGTCTGAGGTGAGTTGGGACTATCCTGTCTTAGAAAGCTTGGGAAATAGTCATGTCATAATCCAATTTTAAGTAATTCCATTGCCCATAGAATGAAAAGTCTAACATAACAAGAGTAACAAAAGAGTAAATGGGTTAAAGCATGGGATAACCTAACTTCTAATGAACTGATTTATTCCTATAATTTTATATAATCACCATTTGTATGTTTAAGGAAATAAAGAATCCAAACCATGAACATTATTGTTAGTTAAAAGCCATTTGGGAGAAGCTGCTGGGAATCACTAATATAGGCAGATTGCCCAACAATCTAATCAACCTTCACATCTCAGAAAGTATGTGTCTCTTTATGAAATACAATAAGAGCTACTGAGTACTACCAGTGATAAACCTTTAAGATAATCAAACTGTCTACTGAAATGAAAAGTATCGAAGAATGTTAAGTGGTGATGTGAGAATGAGCAGAATGTACTGTATTATGTGTTTGAAATGGTCAGAGAACAAAATCAGTGAAATAAAAAGAATGTTAAGTGACCTAAAGGAATACAAACATGAGACACTTTACATCTAATAAACGTATATAAAGGAATGATATATATGTTTCGTTGACACTTGTACATGTACTTCATTGCAATTCTATTTACAGTACTCAAATTAGGGCATTGGCTACAAATGTCCTTAAGATGAATGTACTCTTTCCTCTTGTGGCAATTGCTAGAGTAGCAGCTGCCAAGTGAAGTTCATTCTCTTTGTGACCTGACCAAAGCAAAAACTGCAAAAAGCATTCTGGTGTGCCTCTTCATATTTGGGAAAAAAATGTCTTTCTCATTCTTCAAAGACCTGAGACAGAAGTATAGTTTTCAGTCTGTGTCCATATAAAATGTTGATGAAATTCCGGTCATGCACGCATGCTATAAAAATAAACATACTGGCAAAGTTCTCTACAGTCATCTTCATTGAACTGGTACACAGAAAGATACTAATGGCACAGCTGCCAAGGTAGACATTTGCACCAGCAAAGTGCTCATCACCAGGCTAAAAATAGATATTTAAGAAATCCTTGAGAAGAAAGCCAAATCAAGCAAAGTAGGGAGGAAAAAGGCAAATATAAGAAATACATAATCGAGAAGCTGGAAAAATAATTTTCTATGCACCTTTTATGAAAAATGGCTTATGTGAAAAAACCTGGATAAAGGAATTTGATGTATGTGCACAGCAGAGTTTATTCAGCCGTAAGAAATAACAAAACTGTGATTTGGAAGCATCATTATGTTAAGTAAAATAAGGCAGACTTAGACAAATATCTTATGTGTTCTTTCAAAGATGGAACCTAAATTTATCACAAACAAGGCACTAAGGCCAGGCAGAGTAGCACATTCCTTAATCCCAGCACTTGGGAGACAAAGGCATCTCTGTGAGTTTGAGGCCAGCCTGGTCTACATAGAGAAACCATGCCTCAAAATAAATAAATAAATAAATAAATTCATTAATTAAAAAAATTAAAAACAAAACAAAATGAAAAAAACCCAAAGCATCAACGGAGAAGGAGGTTAATCGGGATGATGAAAGTGACTAGTCAGGAAAAAGAACAATAAGAATGAGCATATGACCAAAACATGTATGGTGGTTTAAATGAGAAATATCTTCCATATTCCCAGGCATTCGAATACTAGTTTTCTAGTTGGTGGCTGTTTAGGTAGGGCTTGGAGGTACAGTCTTGCTGGAGCAAGTATGTCAATAGGGATAGGCTTGAGATGTCAAAGATAAGCACCATTCTCAGTTTTCTTCCAGTTTATGGTTCAAGCTGTTAATGTTCAGCTTCTACTCCAGCCACCATGCTTGCTTGATGTCACACTTCTCTGCCATTGTAGATGCTTATCCTCTAGAACCATAAGCCAAATAAGACTTTCCTTATAAAAGCTGCCTTGTGTTTTATCACAGTGATGGAAAAGTAACTAAATATAACATGCTACACATGTATGAAAATGTCTTAATGGAACCCATTATTTTGTATAATGAAGATATATATTAAGTGCTCATTATCCAAAAAAATTAAATGAATTAACAAAAACACTGTGAAACGTGGAATAAATAGGTTTTAAGGGATATAGCCTCATTAAACAAGCCAGCTGCTAAAAACAGATTTTGGGGAAAATACAAAATTTAAAGACCCCTTCATGTACTCTGTTTTTATGCATTTAAAAAAATTTTGGGTTATGTATGATAATTACAATCTAATTAAAATGCTTGTAATTTTAATGGGTCAAACTTTAATAAACTAATTAGTATTTGTAGCTTTCACTTTTACTAAGAAACTTACAAAGCTATGCTATGAATTTTGATTTTGTTTGTTTTTTTATTTAGAATAGCTCCTTCAGCATTTCTTGGCTTCCTTTGAAAGGCCTTACTAATATCATCAGGTCGTCCTTGTCGATGCTCACAATGGTGAAGACCTACTGTTCTGATAAACAAGACCCTGACTTGTATAAATCCAGCAGCAGTTACATCATTTTTCTTTGCATTTTGGCAAAAGTCATGAAGAAAGCAATAAAGAACAGTGGCTCTCATCCTTGGAAACAACTTAAAGGAAGGTATGGGTTGTAATATAATCCTTTAAAGCTGGAGTTATAAGCAGTTAGTTGTAAGGTGACTGGTGTCGGTTCTGAGACTTGGGCTCTGGTTCTCTGCAAGAACAATACATGTTCTTACTACTGAGCTATCTTCCCAGCTCCAATAAGGCTTGCTTTATTCCTTGATTGATTAATTAATTTATTAATTTAAATTTCAAGACTGGATTGCTCTGTGTAGCCCGAGCTGTCCTGGAACTTACTCTGAAGACCAGGCTGGCCTCGAACTCACAAAGGTTCATCTGCCTCTACCACCGGGCCACTGTTTAAATTGTTTATGTTCTTTGAACCCAGAAATTTCAGTGCTGCTTCCTCTAAATGAGAATTGATCAGAACCTAGTAGAGCCAAATAGCTCTACTGTTCTCATTTGGGGAATATGCCTACTTTTCATTCTGGTTTGTTTGTCTGTCTCTCTTTCTCTCTCCCTCTCATTCTCTTTCCCCTTCTCTCTCTGTTCTTCATTTTTGAATTTTCTCTGTTTAATGGATATTATTTATTTTTGTTTTCAATTTCATACTACAGGGAAACTTTTTTAAAGCCTTTGTCATGTAGTAAACCATTATATGGTATTTGCTTGTCTTGTTTGGTCAGAACTTTTGAGGGAGTTTTTGATAAAGAGTTTTCAAAAATCATTTAATAAGCTCAGTGTGGTAGTGTGTCCCTTCAGCATTTAGGAGGTGAGACAAGAGAATTGTTACCTCAAGATCATCCTTAGCTACATGGGGAGGTCAGGACCAACAAGGCTGCATGAGAGACTTTTCAAACTTAAGTACTTCTATGAAAAATGTAACACCCATAACTCCATTAAATAAAAAATTATTATAATGCACTTGATAATATTAATAGGCCAATGCTCAATATAACTGTTGTAGTGGGGATAGTAGGGGAAGAAAGAGAATTAAATAGATGTTTACTTTGTGGAGCATATGAGCTCTTATGTATGCTGTTCCATTATAAATGAACACTCAATCTCTGTATGCTTTAATTATTTATATCTTAACCAATTGTATATATAGAAATTATAAAACAGCCTAATTCATGAGTAGAAAGTCAAGATGAATTATATTCCAATTTTAAGCTCTTGAATGTTGAGAGAAATGTACTGTTAGGTTATAGTAGGTAACTTTGATGAGAGATTAGGTTCGCTTAGGTATTTGAACTCTTACAACTTTTCCTTACAACTAGGTAAAAATAACCTAGCTCCTTGAATTGTTGAACAGTACAAAATAAAAACCCTGTCTTTCTGAAGGGTAGAGGAGAAAACATTTAAGAACAGTTATGAAAAACTGTTCAGTTAAAATTTCTGTGAGAGCACTCAGAATTGTGCTTAGAAGAGTTTGGTTTTGATGGTGTGTCAATGCTTGAGGTAAGCAGTTTCTAAACAGGAATGGTTTATTTGCCTCTTGGTTCTAGATGTTCGGTCAATGACCATTACCTTTGTTATTTTGGCTGAGGAGGTGTTTAACACCGAGCAAAAGCCACTTGCCTTCTTGCCAGGGACAGAAATACAAAGAGTGACAGGAGATTAGTGTCTCAGTAAGTGCCCTCATTCTATTTGGCCTCTAGCCTACAGATGCCACTACCTCCCAGTGCACTTCGCTGCTGCACAAGCCTCATACCTCTGTGGACATTTTGAGATCCAGGCTATAACATATACTCTGTCTTATTTGTCAGGAAGTAAGGAAAATGAGGGGAATTCAAAGGGGAAAGGTATGTACCATAGGAAATGAGCATTTCCATCACTGGGAAGAGCTCCTGAATCCCATGATTCAGCTCTAATGGTTTGCTATGTTAGTGGGCAGTGGGAAGTAGAAATAGTGACAGTTAACTAAAACTTGACCTAGGGAAATGGCTCAGTGGATAAGGGTGGGAATTAAAATGTTTGTCATCTTATAAATGCTGGGTAAATTCAGAGGCTAACACAGTCTTAGCCCTTGAGAGGTACATACAATGGACCCCTGGGGCAAGGCGTCTAGCAAGACTATATGAAAGGATGAACTCTGTGTTCAGTGCAAGGCTCTATCTCAATGTGGGGTACAACTGAGAAAGACTGGTGCCACCCTCAGGCCTCTATATGTAAGATTTACACATGCTGCCTGTACCACACATAAAAAATTAGCTGAAATTTTATAGTAATATTATGTCATGAATATTGGAGGAAAATATTTTTAAATGATAGATTTTAGTTAATGAGCTAATGTTACTAATTTTCATGTTTTGTAGAATATACTCTAAATTTCATCAAAAAAGAATGGAAGAACTAACTGAAGTTGGCCTACAGAACTTTTTCCTCCTTTTTCTACTGTTAGCAGCTGTTGCAGAGATAGAAGATGTGGCAAGCCATGTTTTAGAGCTCCTCCGCTTCCTCAGGCCTGCCTCTGCCTCATCTCATAGAGCCCTTGTTTGGAAAGGTCAGATGGCATTCCTCCTGATGTATGCCCAGAAAAACCTGGACATTGCTGTTTGGGCTGAGAAATTGTCATGTGAGTTCCAAGAGAAAGCCAAGGAATTCTTGGTGTCTAAAAATGGTGAAATGGCCCAGAGGCACACTCTGTGGACACTGCTTTCCATCTACATCGATGGGGTTCAGGACGTGTTTGAGAGCAGCTGCTGCTTAGATCCTGCTCACGCACATCTTCTCAATGATGGATTTAGCATGTTACTGCGAGCCTGTGGGGAGTCTGAGCTGAGGAGAGTGCTGAGCTTTCTACAGGCTGTGCTGGCCAGAATCAGGTATGTTTTCTAACACAGTGCTGGTAAGCTTCTCTTTTGACATACTGTGGTCTACAAGTGTAGAAGACAGAGTGATTTCACTACTGTTTAGGCATTTATCATTAGTTTTCAAACACTAGTTCTTCACAAGAAAGCTTTCATGTAGGCACGGGCAACAAAGGTGAACCTGGTGTGAGTCTGGGGCCTATATTTAGACCTTCTGTATTCTCTCCTGGAAGTGACCAAAAGAGGTGTGCTAGTTTGAGCAAAACCTTGAGTTGAAGTTTAGCATGGCTTCCATAGAAGTCTATGGAATTTTATTCCCTTAGGGAGGTTTGGGCTACAGTGTACTAGTCTATTTTAACTTAATATTTTGTGTGTGTAATGCATGAATGTGAGTGGGTATGCATATTCTATGGCATATATATATATATATATGAGGTCACAGGACAACTTTCAGGAGTCAGTTCTTTCATGGAGAATCTGCGGATCAAATTCGTGTTACCAGGTTTGTACAGTAAAGGTTTTACCTGCCAGCTGTCTGGCCACCTCCTATATTGTATGACTTTTTTTTTTAAAACGGTGTTTTTAAGTTGGAACTGAAAGTTTATTTTTAATCTGCACTATCTCGAATATTTCCTGAAATTATTGTTGTATTTTTTAACAGAAATAACTTAATACAAGGCTTACGTTTTTAGATCCATTCCAATTGTACAGATATACAGATATACTCAGATGCAAATTATTGACTGATATAACTATAGTTAGAATATTTTTTGCATTTAGATTATTTTGTAAATTTTACTTTTTGATTATGTATTTTTTTAAGAGGGTTTGTCTGTGTAACCTTGGCTGTCCTAGACTCACTTTGTAGACCAGGCTGCCCTTGAACCCCTAGTGATCCACTTGCGTCTGCCTTCCTGAGTGCTGAGATTACAAGCATGCACCACCATGCCCAGTTGAGTATGTGTTCTTATTAAGTTTATCCCTATGTAGTCATTGTTAGTGAAAAGTTGGCTCGAACTTGTATGTATAAATATGGCTTTAGGGGCTGGAGCAGAGTACTGGAGATGTGGATCTTTGAATAAAAATGTTTTTGGAATCAGAATATATCAACATATTTTCTTTTATCTAATAGACTAATTTCATTTTATGTATTCATTTAAAAAATAGTAGCATTTCCCTATGCTTTCTAGCTTACCTAGAAACTTCTCTCTTCATTCTAGTTTTGGCTGGTTAATATAAAAAAGCAAGGGGGCGCTATTCTGAACTGTCATGGTAATTGAGAACTGCCATACTTGGAAGATCTAAAAACAAACGAATAAGGGAGGAGAGAGCTTTGCATCTTCAGAAGAGTCAGTCCTAGAAATAAAGTAGCATAATGTAAAATAGTTTTTATTATTCTATCTTTTAATATTAAATAATTTAATTTTGAATAGATTCTGGGGAGGTTGATTGTGGGGATTAAGAGAGACTCCAGGCTGGGACTTCAAACTCACGATGTACTTGAGGCAGGCCTGGAATTCAGAATTTCATTATTCTAATCCCTGTAGTCCAAATGCTGGGATGACAAGGTGTATGTCACAATGCCTGGCTTTATACAGTTTTTTTTAGATTCATCACCTATAAATATTCTTACTCTAGCAGTTTTCTATTTTGTTGGTAATATTCTTTCTTTATATTGTGAATATAATGTGGTGAAATGTGTTAACTCTCATCTTCACTCTGTAGTTTAGTGATTCTCTTAGGAACGAGTTTGTTCTTCAGGGGATATTTGGTAATGTCGAGATATTTTTAGTTGTCACAGCTAGGAAGGCACTACTCACATTTTGTGGGTAGAGGTCTTCATACATCTAAAGGTCTAACAGTTCACCAGGTAAATCCTATAGCAGAGCTCAGCAGTACTGAGGCAGAGGAGCACTGCTGTACTTCTGATTCCCTAAGGACCTTTTAGATGTTTTTTTGCCATTTTTTACATTTAAAGTGTTCTTGATCTGTATTTAGAAACCTCCTTTTCGAGCATGCCAAAGAGGACCTATGGGGGGGGGGGTCAATGTAGCGATGTATCAGAGCGGATATTAAGACTCGAGATCAAGCCTCTGACAAAGGGCGAGAGTAATGATAGATGTGGGGGAGGTTGTTGAGACTCGGGGAGAACAAGA
>JAQQSO010001684.1:1447-13375 GCA_028658305.1 Pachyuromys duprasi
ATGGGTAACTCTTATCTACGTCTCTTTACTTCATCTGAAACTGATTAGCTTTTGCTTGGATCTTAAATGAGGCCACCTTTATAAAGAAAGTTGGATAAGGATGTTAGTTGGATATGGATGTTTGGCAGGTGGGAACTGTCTCTTCTCCAAGGCTGCCACGTTGCTTTTGAGTGCACAGGGGGCGCTGTGTGAACATGCTTTGGCCCGGGCAGTTCCAGATACACACAGCAGAGGAGGCATGCTTTAAATGACACAGGGAGCCTACTGCCTGATTTCATTTTATTTTATTTTTTCTGGTATAAACTTTTCTAAATTCGTTATTAATTCATTTTGTTTAGATTATTAGAGCACTGAAATTTGTTAAAACAAATCGCTGAATAAAAGAGCATGTGAAATTCTTGTAACTTAATTATTTGAAGAAAAGTATTTTCAATGCATATTTAAGTAACTGATTCTTATCATGGTTTCACATTGTGTTATGAACACTAGCCCCAGACAGCATCTGTTTTAGGCTGGGAAGCTTTTTTGTTTTTTGTTTGTTTGTTTAATTGTGAGAGCTTAAAATTTGATATACCAAAGGCCTTGTTGAGTATGAAACTACATTGGTAGATATCTTCTATAGATTATTTATTGAATAAAAATTTTTGGGTTTTTGCTTGAAAATTGACACACATAATTCATTTAGCTGTATCATCTTAGCATTGCCTTTTCTTCTAGACTTACTGCATATGCAGATATTTTATTTGTAACTTAGCGGTCTCCTTTATAAAACATCATTCCATAAACGCTTAAAAATCAGTTCTCTACTAATTATGAGATAATACAAGCCTTGAACTAAGTTGACTGTAAAACGAGTACCTTGTTTTGTTATTCTCTTTTTGAATTGTGAACTTTTTGGTTCACAGTGTCTTGGGTGGAGAAGGGGCTGCTCCATATTTATTTACCGTCTCTTCAGTTCCTGTGAAACATTGAACAGAGAAACAAATATTACTGTTCGTGTCGACACCTGAATGTAGGCTTTGGTGGCTAAAGATGATTAGAACCCTTTGTTAAACCTCCCGATGAGAGGAGGAACCTAAATCTTCTCTGGAATCTCGGAGGACTAATTATTGAACAGTGTTTCTCAGTGGGAGTACCAGTGTGAGTTTCTGGTATGAAGCTTTGGGATGCTGACATCCTCCTCTCCTGCTCTTTGTAACAGTCTCTGGAACTTTGAGCTCCCTTATCTGAGCCTGTCTACATCACATGCTCCATGCTGGAGAGTCCATAAGTTCATTAACTCTGCCTGTTGTAGCTGGAGGGACAGTGAAGCTACAGAAATATGGCATAGGGACACCTAAAAAGTAGTGTCAGGAAGAATTTTGTTTGTCTCAGACTGGTCACCAAACAGAACTTATCATAGGCACTGATATCGTTATCATTTTGTGTTATAAGCTGTTATAGAAAGATCCCTTCCAGTGTTTGTTTTATTCAGCATTCTACTACAGAAGGCCAAGCAAGAGCAATACACACAAATAATGTATGCCTGTGGTATATGTGCTCATAGGTAGGCAATTGCAGGTGTTTCTGTAATTTATATTCTGGACATGCCTTTGAAAACTTTGCATGCACTTTCCCATAGAAGCATTGATTCAGAATTGAATTTACCACATATTATACTTAAAATATGAGACTAGAAATGATCACTATTTTTTATCAGTCCTTGAAGAAGGATGCCTTCTGAATTTCATCTCAGTATCCAAACACATTGTCAAGGAAGCCCCTGGTACATGTCTCTCTTCCCTTCTTTCAAACTTGTGTTTTTTTTTTTGTTGTTTCCTTGTGTCCTCCTCCTACCCACCCCCACTGGCTCTTTTTCTGTTCGTGTTCTCATCTTCCTCCTAAAGAGAATAGAATGAAGCTTATCCATTTGATGTATGTTGCTCTTTTTAGAGAGAAAACTCTTTTTGTGTTCTTTCTTTCTTTCTTTGTTTTTTTTTTGAGACAGGGTTTCTCTGTGTAGCCTTGGCTGTCCTGGACTCACTTTGTAGACCAGGCTGGCCTTGTACTCACAAAGATCTGACTCCCTCTCCCACCTCTAGTTCTGGGACTACAGGTGTGAACTACCGTCTTGTCTAGCTTTTTTTTAAAAAATTGATTTGTTCTGACTTTCACATCTCCCTATCCCTTCATACCCATTCTTTGCCTTTGCAACCTCCCTCCCCAAATAAACACACACACACACACACACAAACACACACACAGTATATCCTTCTGCCTACACCCCTCTACTTGCAAATGTTCCTTGGTTTTGTTCAAGATCTCTGACTTCTGTGACATCCTCAATATTGGGTCCTCACTGGGACTCTTCTTGGTTATCCTGCTCTTGTACCAGTGTCATGAACACCCTTCAGCTTTGCTATATCAGGATTGGCCCTGTCATATGTGCCAACCATCCGCAGATGATGCAGATTTTGGCATGGGCTGATTCAGAGCCCTGGGTCTGGGCCTGGTGGGAACTGAGCTGGTCCGCATACTGGCTCTTTCTTATCTGCATCAACAGGGTGAGCTCTTCAACACCGCTCCAGCAAGGCCACCCAATGCCACTATAGGCAGGCTCAGCTCTCCTGCTCTCATGGCCGAAGGGCCCAGCACCCATGCCTCCAGAGGCAGCTTCCTTGTGCTGCCCAGTCAAGGTGCCGCCCCCTCTCCACCAAGTGCTGCAGCCTGTGAAGGGTTGGGCCAAGCCTCCTAATCTTACACCCTCATGGCTTACTCACCCATACCTTCACCATCAGGGCCTGGTCCATTGTGCTGTCCAGTGAGGCGCAGGGCCTGCTCTCCCAAGTGCTGCAACCAATGAGGGACAGAGACAGCTCTCCTGCTCTCATGACCTCAGGGCCAGCTCTCCTGGATACTGCAGGTGATGAAGGGGGAGGGGAAAGGCATCACTAGTGCATCCACACCACCTCATGTCAGATGAGTGATGGGACAGCTCTTCCACACTCAGGGCAGGCTCAGCTGTGCCCCTGCCACTGGGGTCAGTCTGCTGTGCTGTCCAGGTGAGGTACAGGGCCTGTTCTTCTGAGTGCTGCAGCTGGTGAGGGGTAGGGCTAGCCTCCTGGGCTCATGACCTTGTAGGCAGCTTTCCTGACTGCTGGAGGTGGTGATGGGTTGGGGGCAGGGCATCACTTCTGTGCTGGTGCCACATCGTGGCAGATGAGTAGCTGGATCAGCGCTCCCATGCTCATTTCCTTGGGGCTGGCTCTTCCACACCCCTGCCTCCAAGGTCAGCTCAGTTGTGCTGCCTGGGCCCATCTCCTAAGTGCTGCTGCTGGTGAGAGATGGGGCAAGTTCTCTCCAGCACTGCATCCAGTGAAAAGTAGGGCCAGTTTCTTATGAGTCCTCGGCACAAAACAGCTTTGGCCGCCAAGCTAGGCATCAAGCTAGATGAACAAAACATTGCCACCTGCTCTGCCCGTGACTGATATAAGAGCAACAGCATCAGGTGCCTCTTTGCCCATTGCCAGGGAGGTTTATTCTTCTCTTTATTCTTCTCTCCTCCTCCCATTTTCTTCCCGTCTCTCTTTCTTCCCTTCTTTGAATCCTTCCATCCTCTCTAACCTTTTCCTTTCTTTTTTCTCATCTTTCATTCCTCTCTTCCTTCCTCTCCTTTCACTGCTTCTTCCTTCATCCTATTCATTGTGTTTTTTTTTCAAATAGTTTCTTTTATGCATTGGGAATTGTTGGCTGATGCAGTCAATCACATTCCTCAATTTACTTTTAGATTTAGGGAATGTGACTGTTATGGCTATATATCTTCACTGCTTATGACAAATAATTTTAAGGACTAAGGCAAAAAAACAAATCTCTCTCTCTGGTATGTGTATGTATACAGTTGAAGATTGATTATAGAGTCTACCTCAGGCTAAACAAGCATCTTCCCACAGGCCTGTACCTCCAGCCCATAGCTTAAATAAGTTCTTGGTATTCTACTAGGCCGCAAGCTTATAAGAAGAGGGAGTACAGTTAATTTGTCATTATAAATCACTAACACTTAGCAATACTGAGTAGTTAAGTAAGCAAAGGTCAGAGCTATAACTCCTGTGTGAAACTAACTATATATCTGTGATAGAAAAGGGTAAGTGCACTGGACAGTTCATTAATGTCAAGGGAAAACACCTAAGCGCTCATCACAATGAGAAGTAAAGGAAGATTTTGCATGTCATTTTGAGCAGTAACGACTCCATATAGGGATCTTTTTCTCCTGACAGTTTCTTTGAAATAACAAACCACAGTTCTTTCCTCAAGTAGAATAATGTACACTGTGACAGTTCCAGGTTTTTCCAAGGATAAGATAATGATTGCTGGGAAAGTTCAAGGTAAGTTTTGAATTTTATGTTGCCTTGAGCCTGATTAAAGTATAAAAATAAGAGTCTAAGGAGTCCCAAGTGGAGAGTAAATCATTCTACAAGTATTATCTTCCTTTACAGTTATCAGGGATTTTGCTCTAGCCATTGTAAAGTATTTGCTATTTTTATCTTTAGACTAAATATGCTTCAAATAATTCTTCAAGTCACCAAGAAGGGAAATGTAGCTATGAGAGAATCCTACATACTAATTTTAGAAGACATTCAGAATATACAAGAAAATATGTGTCAAGGATTATAGTTTTGTTTTCCCTGCTCCCATTTTAAAGGAGACTTGCATTTTAATAATACAATGGGTATTCATTACTTCCTTCATATGTTATTTGACTTTGGGATTGTTCACATTTTCATTATGGCACAAATTACTTAGGAGCTAAGTATATAAAAAGATGAAATAAACCTATTGTTCCTTGGCATATGTTTGTTACACTTCTAAACAGAAGCTTATGTTCTTTGTGTGATGGCAGAATTTCCTGTTTCTGAGAAAGGGTAATTTACATTTGCATGTAGAGTCAAATGGAGGACATTTGAAGTTTGAAGTTCATATCTAGGTATAGAGAATTCAGCTCATGTTTATCCCACTAGACAAATTTCACTTAAGAGTTAAACTCAAGAGTTTTCTACATTGCTTCTGTAATCTCTAGTGCTAGCTACTATTCTGCTCTTAGAACCTGTCTGTCTCTTCTTTTCTAAGATGCAGCTCTGGTACTCTCTTTGAATACTTAATTCTTAGTGTAAAATCACCTATAGGGATTCCTGGGGTCTTGGGGTTCTTTTCCTCTAATAAAGACCATGACCAAAAGCAATTTGGGAGAGAAAAGGGTTTATCTCATCTTATACTTCCATGTACAACAATTCCTCATGGAGGGAACTCAAGGCAGGAACATGGAGGCAGAAACTAAAGCATAACATAGAGGAATGCTGTTTCCCGGCTTGCTCCTCACTGGGCTCTCATAATCCGAAGACCACCAGGCCATGGGTGCCGCTGCTCACAGTGGTCTGGGCCCTGCTACACGCAATCTGACAGAGACATTCTCTCAATTGAGGTTCCCTCTTCCTAGATAAGTTCAGGGTTGTGTTACATTGACAAAAACCAACCAGGACACTTTGGTCACTCCTCATGATCTATTCAGTGGAACTGAAGGTTTTTAATGCTTGCTAGGCCTCTCGTTCTGATCTATAAGAGCCTCCTGCTGCATGTTTTCTCATTTAATCCACATCTTTCTTGCCCCTTCACATATAGTTTGCCATCCCAGAATGGATTATTAGCCTTCTAAAGAGCACGCCCCGAAGCCTCAAGGAAAACTGAGCACATTCTCAGTATCCATTGTGTTTGTTTTCCTCAGTGTCTACAATATCTGTGCCCTAAAGACCTATCTGTCTGCTCCTTTAAAGCAGCAGATAATCAAACTAAGAGTGACATTATATCTCAGTCATTCACCTCAGAAAACCCATAATATCTGTTTGAGTGCATACACACTGATTTATCATAAACTCCTTCTTAGGTCCTGGAGATATCTGCTCCTCTGGGCTTTCTGTCTTATTACACTGACCTGACAGTGTGTTGCTTCCTTTGAATACAGACACTGAGCTGAACTATTGCAAGTGGAACTGATGTGGACCTATTAAAGTGTCCAACATTCTAATGCCGCAGCTGAGTAACAAAATTATTTTCATGGAGACCCATTACCGGAAGCCTGGCAGGAGCTAATTTTGGTGTTTAATGTGAAGCCTGTCTGTGTATGCCCTATTTTAATTCTTATAAATATCTTTCTGTCATAAACTTTTCAAGGAAGGTTCTCAATGGGGAAGTTAAACTGTGTACACTATATTCCCAGTAGAAAAAAACACAGCTGTACAATCACTTATGGAGAAATTGTTTGCTTCTTCCCATCCTTGTTTATGGCTACTTCAATTAGCATCTTGGAGGTAGATAGATAATAGATGAACCCACAGTTGTCTGGGCTGCTAAGGTAGATAACAAATATTATTTTAAGTTCTTGGGTAAACAATCCCATGCAACTCTTATGCTTTGCAAGGAAAAATACAGTGGAAAGATGTATCCAATAAACAAGAGTCAAGAAAGTTAACTTTTCACATGGCTCTGATGTTTACTGGCTGGACTTCATTGTGAGGCATTGTGAGGTGTTCTGTTCTTCTGTACCATGGTATGCAGATGACACTGAGGCCAGTTATCCCCTGCTGTACCATGGCAATTAAATATAATGTAGTCCTGTGTACACATGAAGTGTTTTTATATCAAAATAACCTATGATTCAAAAGCACCGAAATAAAATCTTATAAAAATGAAAGACATTTTATCTTCTTACTTCATTGAAAAAAAATGCTGCCAAATAACTTAGCCCTTTTTCCTGTTACTTAAGAATATCTCTCTCTTTCTCTTTTGATAAAGTATCAATACATATCTTAGCATGGCCTTGAACTCTCAATCTGCTTTCTCCCAGATTCCCAAATTCTGGAATTATAGGTGTGCACACCACACCTGACTGGGAGTGTTTTAATCACTATCTAGCTAACATTGTGTTGAGTGTTGGGAAGTCACTGGAATTGTGAGAGGCAGAGCCTGGGTCCTGGCATCTATAGCAAGCTATGCCTGACCCCTGTCCTCAATCAACCAAGAAAGATTTACTTAATAGTGAAAAGTCAGAAAAAGATTTATTTAATGTGGCTGCATGAAGAAAAATAAATAAAGAGAATGAATGTCCTTCCCCAAGACTGTCTTCAGGACTGTGACTTGATGGTGACTGAGGGGTTTAGTTCTTTGTCATATCTTTTTCTAATGTGTTCACATCATTCTTCTTTTCGCAATTCCATTAATACAACTGTGCACATATTTTCTGCTGCTGCACAGTACATTATGATTTTTCACAGTATTGCTTTTACTGTGAAATCTTTCTGTTTTTTTCTAAGGTTAGTAGTTGTATTGTTGCTTTATCTATTTCCTTTTCTTTCATCTGATCACCAGATCCTTCTGGGGATCATTATGTCAACATAAGCTTGTGGAGAACACAGCCGAGGCCGTCTGTCAGTTCTTTCCCCCCCTTGTCATCTTTCTCTGAATGTCACTCCTCCCCTGCACTCTGCCCTCTCCGGAACTGTTCACTTTGGGTGTCTTCTTTGTGTTTATCCTAAGAATACCCCTTTCTTCTCTGTCTTATGTTAGATTCCTCCTTTTCTGAGTCTCATAATTTCTTCCTTTTTCTCTTTTTTGTGTTTGAGTACCTGCTGAAAAGTAGCTTTTTTTTCTTTTTCAGTGTTTATCATGTTAAAGTCAGCAATAGTTTTGCTTGAGTTTAGAACTGTAATAACTCTTTAACCCTTTGGAGCCTGTCTGACTGGACAGCTGACCTTCCTTCGTTTGTTCGTTCCTTCCTTCCTTTCTTTCCATGTTGTTATGTACTTTCTCTCTGATTTTTCCTCTTAGAGTCATCTGTTTATCTTTGATATTTGGTAGCTTAGTGTGAAGCATTTTCAGTAATTCATTGTGTTGGGAACATTATGACCTTTTTAATCTAGAGTTTGTCTTTCTGTTTTTCTATTTTTCTTATGTTTTTCTGCACTGTATTCCTACCATATTTTTTTCCTTCCATTTTTTTGAAATTGGATGAATCAGATGTTTGGCCTCTTGACTTAATCATATCACATTTTCCCAGTAATCATTTGTTTTGTAGATATTAGTTAACATTGTAACTTGGAGATAAAGTTTTTATTTTCTACAATTCCACATCACTATCTATGAAAATAACATTCCTTATTTCTAAGTATTGTCTTGTATTTATATAACTCTAGTATAATTTCTTTCTACTCTATCCGGAGATTATTTTATTTTATTTTTTTGAAGTTACCTCTGTCCCACTTATTGGTTTCATTTTTTCTGTCAGTTACCATGGTCCTTCACTTCTCCAGGGAAGATATCTGAAGTATGACTACCATTTTTATTTTAAAATGAGGGCATAAAATACTGGCCAACAGCTCAGGTTAGGGACCAGTATTATTTTTCAGAGGCAGCAGGAGTAGGCCAGAGCCACGGACCAGATTGCTCTGGAGTAGGCTGATGTTTTCAGAAACCTCCACTCAGGTAGAACCTGATATTTTTCTTCACTGCAGAAGAAAATTTCAGGATGAGCTGGTATGAAGCAGAAGGGGAGTGTATCAGGAAGTATGTGAATCATGTCTCCTCAGATTCCCAGAAAGTGGACACTGAACTAGAGAAGGCAATGACCTTACAAAGCTGGTACATAGATTCCCAAGTTTGACAACTTAGCTGCCTGAGACCTTTGCAGATCAATAGTCCTGGGGCTTGGAGGAGGCTGGCTTTCTCTTGCCTGTTCTCTGAGAATTACGAAACAACTGGTGGTATGGTTGAACCGGGTAGGACCTTTGACTTCCTTCTTTTGACTTACTTTGCTGGGGCCTTCCTGTGTCCTCCAGCCGTTCCTGGTCCCACAGTCTCAGTTTCCCAGAATATCTCTATGGAGCCCTTGCTGTCCTGGAACTTGCAAAGATCTACCTGAGTCTGCTTCCCACGTGCTAAGTTCTAGGATTAAAGGAGTGCATCACCATGCCTGGCCAACCATGATAGTTTTTGTTGTTGTTGTTTTGTAATTTTATTTTAGGTGTATGGATGTTTTGCCTTTATGTATGTCTCGGCATGCCTGGTGCTCTTGGAGGCTAAAAGAGGGCGTTAGACCTTCTGGAACCGGAGATATAGGTGGTTGTGAACTGCCTGGTGAATGCTGGGAATCAAGCCCAGGTCCTGTGGAAGAACGGCTAGTGCTCTTAACTGCTGAGCCATCTCTCCATCCCATGGCACACTATTTTTATTGGCAAAATAAAGACAGCTGTTGCACTTTGGGCCTGAGGCTCTGAATGAGAGGTTCTTTGTTGGAGGATCCAACACGGAATAGAGATTGTCTCTATGGCCTTGAAGCTTTGCAAGATTTTTTCGGCTTAAGGATAATTCCATGGTTTGCTAGAACAGTGTGGGATGGCAAGGGAGGTAAGTGCAGGTGTGCTTGTCCCTTATGCTCTTCTTCCACCCCTAGTCCTTCTCAGAATTCCCTTCAACCACTAAATTAGTAATTGCCAGATTATCTAACTTCAGGAGTTTTTAGGAATTTTCGGTTAAATATATAAAAAGAGATTTCTATGCATTATTATGTTCAATGAGCTTTATATTAGCACTGAAAGCAATGTCTCGGAGTTGATAGACATTCATTAGGCCCAAGTAATATTGATGTGTTAACAGGCTGTATAACTGATATAGGATTACAGCCCTGTATTGAGTGCTGCTCCACATACCATACAGCTATTTTTTTTTAAATAAATTACGTGGGTGTTTGAAAATACGAATTAGAAAGTGGGATAGGTCCAGTTGTGTACTTGAATAATAAATCAAAATAGAAGAGATAATATTTTCTGCTTATACGAAGAATGTGATTGGATCTTTGTTGTAGAACCAAGTGGTATCAAAGCTATGCAAGTGAAGTCATAATACATTAGATACAGATGGTCCTATAGGTTCATCCAGTGTTGACAGCTTGCTGTATGATCTCTCCAGCAGTTACTGAATGTCAATTTGTGCTATTTTTTTGTTGTTGTAAAAACAATGATTTGGTTGCTTTCTGTTTTTCTAACCTCTTGGACTTGCTTTATTTTAGTGAAACTTAAAGTTAGTGGTTTGTTAATTTATTTGTTTTATGCCAGAAAAGACATTTTGAATAAAGACAGTCCTATTCAAGCTAATTACTGGGAATGGGCTTTGGTTTTAGTAGCAATGTTACTGCCCAGTAACTCTGGAATAGGTAACTGAATTAGAGATTAGTGACCAACTTTTAAACTTCTCATTGCTGATTGATCTCGTCGTGTGGAGAGTATCTGCTTTAGAGAAAACATACCGAGTTGTGGAGAGCCAATTCTGAGAAAAGAGATGAAGGATCTCCTGGGAGCGAAGGTGTTGAGACTCCGAAGCCCTTCTGGAGCCTGTAGAGCTCAGTATTTGCACAAGGAACATTAATATGCCTCTGTGAGGAAAACCACAGGCGGAACATGTGGCCCCTCCAACTTTCTGTGCTGAAATCTGCACTCCCATGGGATGGACTTAAGAAGCGAGGGCTGCAGGAGATCATGAGGTCAGGAGGTGGGAGGATAGAATCCTCCGGAATGGAATGAGTGTCAGAGGGAGCTGGACCCAGCAAAAAGATGTAGGCCCTTGTGGAACCTGACTGTGGTAGCATCTTCAGTTTGGATGCTTTGCCTTTTGCTTTCAGAGCTATAAGAAAAACATTTTTGCTGCTTACCAGCTTCCTAGTCTATGGTTAGAATGCAAACTGATTAAAATACTAACTATTTTGGAGTAAGAATATTGTAGACCCTGCAAAATCTTACTGTGGCACTTCAAAGTGTGGCACTTTATCTAGAATGAGATTTCTTCAAACTATTAGTATAGTTGTGGTTTGACCTCAGTATTTTCTAGCAGGATGTTTTGTTTTGTTTTGTTTTTGTAAGCAAAAGTTTAATGACCGTACACCTCCGTGAATAGCCCTTGAATACGGATTTTACATTTTAACTCTGTGAATATATGCCTGGATGATGGGAAGGCTCTGTGTACTGTGATAAGCAAATTGAACACATAGAAACTTTAAATCTCCTCTGTCAGTCTCCACTTGCAAATAATGTGAAGGACTGAAAGTCAGAACTACCACCAAAGAAGTCTCTGGAATAATTTTTCTGCAAAGGAATTCTAACAAGAGTCTTGGGTATTTAAACAGAAGCCATCGTTTTCTTAAAATAGCCTTCCTTGCAGCAAGCTGAACTTTCAAAAATTATTGCCTTGATTTTGGAGCCTACAAAAAGGGGTTAGCAATTCCTCCTTATTTATAGCACCAAATCGTAGCCTTTACTTTGGAAATGATCTGTCAAATGGAAAGGGATGGCTGAAAATAAAAATACAGGTGTATTTTTTATAGGTTTTTTTCATTTTTATTTTATATTAATCACAGGTTATGTACTTCGTATCCCAGCAGTAGCCCCCTCCCACCTTCCCTCCCTATCCCCTCCTTCCCTCCCTCATCTCCTCCCTGCACCTTTCTAAGTCCACTGATAGGGAAGGACCTCCTCCCCTTCCATCTAATTCTAGCTTATCAGGTCTCTTCGGGAATGGTTACAATGTCCTCTTCTGAGGCCTAGCAAGGCTGCTCCTCGGGAGACAGGGAGGTCGAAGAGCCAGCCACTGAGTTCATGTCCAAAACAGTTTCTGTTCCCCTTACTAGTATACCCACTTGGGAATTGAGCTATCATTTGCTACATACAAGCAGGGGTTCTAGGTTATAACCATACATAGTCCTTGGTTGGAGAGACAGTCTCATAAAAGACCCCTGTGCCCTGATATATTTGGACCTTGCAGAGCTCCTGACCTCTCCAGGTCATACTAACTCCCCCTTCTTTCATATGATTGCCTGCACTCTGCCAAAGGGTTGGTTATGTTTCTTTTTTTTTT
>JAQQSO010001686.1:0-10536 GCA_028658305.1 Pachyuromys duprasi
CCCCTGTTGGTGGACTTGGAGGGGGCAGGGAGGAGATGAGGGAGGGATGGGAAGAGTGGGAGGGAATGAGGGAGGGGGCTATGCCTGGGATTCAAAGTACCTAACCTGTGATTGATATAAAAATAAATAAATTACATTAATAAAAGATAAAAAGCAATATATACTATATTAATTCCATGCTATATTACTTACTTTCATTGTTTATCATGTAACTATATGTTGAATTTATGTGTATATGTGTATATTCTTGAAATCAAAGATACCAATATTTTATAATTTTTATATTTATAAATATTTTATAAGTTGATAATAATTATTGTAAACACAGATCATTACAGCTTTTCTCAGCCTAAAGTGAAAAGTTTGCTACATGTCCTGGTTAGTTTTTATTGTCCATTTGACATAACCTAAAGGCATATAAGAAGAGAGAATCTCAACTGAAGATTTTTTCCACTGTATTAGCTGGTGGGCATGTCTATGCAGACATAGTCATGATAACTAGTTGATAGGGGAGGATCCATCCAACTGCGGGATGTACCATCCCTAGACAAAAGGCTCTGGTTTCAGTTTCTTCTTGAGCCCCTGCCTTGACTTCCCTTTGGAATGGATTGTGAACTGGAAGTGTAAGCCAAATAAACGCTTTTCCTCCCGAGTTTCTGTTAGTCTAGGTATTTGTCACTGAACAGAGTGAAAGCAGAACACTGCATAATCAAGAGAACTGGAGTTTGGATCCCAGCAGCCATGTAGCACCCGCATAATATGTCCCACACATCCGAGCCCTGATGAGAATGGAGACAGGAGGGTGGCTGGGATTGCTTCATCTGACGCATATATTATGTAGAAGGCTGGACGACACTGATGTACCGTATCAGTAGAACATTGTAGATCTTTTTTGTAATTTTTGTACATTTTCTTTAAATTTCTATGTAAGCAGATACTTTCAAATGTCTGATGTAGTTCATTAGCCCCAGTGTGGGAGGTAGGATAATGACAGCTTTTGTGATTTGGTTGAGGACCCACAGCTTATAATCTAATTCAGTGGTTCTCAACCTTCCTAATGCTGTGACCCTTTAATACAGTTCCTCATGTTGTGTTGACCTTCAACCATGAAATTAATTTGCTGCTACTTCATAACTGTAACTTTGCTACTGTTATAAACTGTACATATCTGATATGTAGGATAGCTGGTATGTCTGTGACCTACTAGTCTAATTAAACCTGAGGTTGTCTGAGCTTAGGACTACCATATCACTTTTGTTTCTTGTGTCTATATCTGATAGACTCATCACAACTTCCTTCACATCACCCGTCCTGCTTTAGTCCTCTGGATTTCTAAATCAAAGTCCAACATACCCAGGCTAGGTCACATCTCTTATCCCAGAGTTAGATACTATGCAACAGCATGGCCAGCATGTCCGTAAGCATGAGCGATGTTCCACCTGCTTCCTTCAGTCTGTATGATACTGAACACTGCCAGGTCTGCATAAGTCCCTGGACTATTTATATAAGCTTTAGGCAAGGTCAGTCTGTGGTCACCAAGGTAAGACATTCCATCCAAAAGGAATATCACACATGGAGCCATGTATTACTAAAAACTATATTTCTAAAACTATGTAATGGGGACTTATATTACTAAGATTTCCATAATTTTTCACAATAGTATACAAGCCACAGGATATCAACACGGAAATTTCACCCAAATCCTTCACTCTCATACAATTCTTCAGCATATGTTAAGTTTCCTGAATTAATAATAGCTTCATAGTACTGAATGAAGAATCAACATTTGTGCTAAGAAATATCAAAGGCAAGGAAAAAGAGAAACCACAAGCTCCAAGGAGACCAGAATCCTATGGCCTCTAGCTTCGGTTTTACAGCTTCTCAAAGCAGTGAAGGACAGGTGTTTTGAAAACATTGGGACTCTGGGACTCAGTTTGGTGTCCTGGTCTCACAGTGAGACTGATGTTGGTAGAGGATGAAAGACATTACAGAAGTCTACAAGCCACAAGAAACACAGCTAAGAACACCATCGCTTAAATGTGTATGTGTCACATAGCCTAACATATTAGAAGACTGTCTGTGAAAGATGACTCAAGTATTAAAGGAAAAACAAAAACAATCAAACAGTAACCTGATTGGAAATTAGAGATACAACATGGAGGATCTGAAAAGAGTGATGATGATACTGGGCAAAGGAAGAAAGCACGGAGAAACACTTTTCATCCAGCACCCAGACAACCTCAGAAAGCAGCCAACTCATCCTCTAAAGCCTAAGAGCACAAGGCACATGAGAAGCTGTTCCCAGAAACAATAAAATATTTGTACACGGACTTTTATTGTTAAGGAAATAACCTTGTAAAAATCCCATAAAATATATATCTATGAAGAAATCCATTTTATAAATAATTTATATTGTAGCTTTTTAAACACAAATTTTTATCGCATTTTTCTCTTGTTTTATTCTGTCTCATTTCTGAAGGGAAATAGGTGGCATGGTGTGCGGGCTCTCGAGGTAGAATTCAAACCAAAGCTCTCTGTCTTCTGGGGAAATGTATTTGATCGTTCTGTTCCTCAGTTTCTAGCTGAGAAAAACGATTAAAAATAGAACCTAATTCATAAGCTTCCAGTAGGCATCGAACAAATGGCATACGCAAAACAGCACATGGCAAGGCATGTAGCAAACTTTAGTGGCTGGCCTAGACACCTCCGTGTGGAACAATCCCCACCACCCCCAGGTCTGTCAGTCAGGAGAGCAGTTAATAATGGTCACAAATGGAACAGGTACCAGGTACCTCAGGTCCTATAAAACCTACCATTGATTGATGCAATCATTTCATGAGTGTGTATTGTTTGCTAAACATGTGACAGGTATAGGGGAATCAAAGGGCAAAACTGACCCCTAACCCTCTCCTTGGGTTGATTAAACCTAGTTACATAAAGGACATAATCACTCAGCCATGCAAACTGATGTCTAGCTGCACCTGGGAAAAGGGAGAAAATGAAGCTGTGCAGATTTTCAGAGCAATGGCCTGTGATGGAAACAGGCTACTGCTCACCCTTGGGGGGGGGGGGGAGAGGTTGTCAGGATGTAGCTTGAAAGCTTGATGGGTAGGTGGGTCTGCCTTGTGACCTGATAGTTCGAGAAGAAAACTGCAGTGAGGGGCTGATATGGACATATATCTCATGCCAAGGCCCAGGCAGGCAGGACCTAACTGTGTGGAACCCATGAAGCCAGAAAAAAATTTTTCAGTTTTCTTTCTAAGAGGAATGGCAAACCTGTGATGTGCACAGAAGTGGGAGGGGTGTGGTGAGTCCCCTGCAAGCTTGACAGCAAGCAAGGGGAAAATTATCAGGGTGAGCTAAAAGTGAAACTTAGCTCAGCCCAAATTTGATTGTAACCAGCGCTAGACCAGGATTCCTAGAGTCTGGACCACATCATTTTAGCCATATTTAAACACAGCACAATTTGGGAGGGGGAGGGAATATTCAGATAACGATTAACTTAGTCCTGAGTGCACAACAATTTAAGACATGTTTACATTGAGATTCTTTACAAAGTATATCTGGCTTCTTTCACAAGAGTGGGTAGTGTGGACTCAGAGACAGTGACCAAGGTTTAGAGTCCAGAGAGCTTGACTGAGGTAAACATGATGCCTGTGGGTGTCAGCATTGTCCTAGCCCTAAGATAGCACCGAAGTCACTTAGGCTGTGGCAAAGCACAAGTGACATCATTCATAAAAATAGGTTTATGGGCTAAAATCAATGCTCAAGATTTGGGGGGAAATGTCAAGAATAAGCTTTTTAAAAACATGAATTGGGAGATACGGGCAGAGCCTGTCTCATCGGACAGCAAAGATCCCCAGGTTGTAAAACTTCCTGACATTCCAGGAAGAGCAGCTGTGTACCTCATTCCATTGAAGAGGTAAGCTGTGTGTTTTAACTTTTCTGACTTCCCTAGTGCTCATCTGTGTGCACAAGGCTGTTTTCCTCCCACAAGAGTGAATGGAGAATGAGAGCAGCTGCAGGGTGGGCAATCTTCCACTATGAAGATCTTGGCAATGTCCCATCAGAAGCATGCCATCTGATTGATTATGGAGTGGCACATATCCTAATATGTCCGGAGACTGTCTTCTGGAAGTTGATGTGAATAGTAAATGAAAAGAAAAAGAGCTAATGGTATTTGACAAAGAAGCAAAGGCAATGTGTCATACTATAGCTTAGATAAGTGAGGGACTCTGCAGAATAGAGATGTATGAAAAGAGAGTAATTGTTTTTAGTGGTACATATTTATATGGTGGAAGGACAGTTAAGGAAGCTATGCTGAATGGTTTTGTGGCCACTGAGGTGTGGATGTGGTTTTATGTCAGAGAGATCACAGGCAAACGTGACATCGTTGGCTATGATGTTTGAAGACCAATCTTTAACATCTGATTTTATTTGAGAGTTATTATTTGAATGTTCTTGGACCATGTGTAATGAGACTGCTAGCTGAATAAAATACTAGCTGTCGAATAAAAAAAAGTCTAGTGATTATTATTAAAGAAAACTGTCTTACAAATGTTATACATAGATTCTTGCCATTTGTATACATGATACATTGTAGTTTCACAGAAAATAAAACTTGAATCAATGTGTCAAAATATAAACAGTAAATGTGTATAAATGCAGGGAAATGGTTGGAGTTTTTTTTCTCTTTGTGTATCTTTAATTTTCATCTCTTTAAATGAATAAATATTCTTCTTTTAGAAGAAATAACATTTCCAAATTTTCAATAGTCTTTTAAGGAAAAGAGAATGAAGATACAGAAAGACACATCAATGGCCAACTAGAGAAAACACTCACATCTCAAATGTGATTCTCAGACGACCATGGGGTGACTGGCCTTAACATTCATTATGGTTTCATATTCTTGCCACCCCAGGATCAGTCAAGTATCATTCCTCCTACTGTGGTTTAGAGCTGATGGTAGCAGCAGGTACAGATGGGGAGAACACAGTGTGAATTTGCTGGAACCTGTGACAAGCTTCCTCCGTGAAACTTCTCTCCCTGTAAGAGTTGGGTAATGGTGTAGGGGAGCCAGGGGACACTCTAGTCACCCCTCCCCACAGAAGAAAAGATGAACAGGGTACCTGAGAGCAGGCAAGACTTGTGAATATGGACAGGCCAGCAGCCAGTATCAGCAAAGCTTGCAGAAAGGCTAGAGGGTCCTGGCATGGGGCGAGAGTGGGCATTCTTGAAGACCCATGGACAGAGAACTCTAAAAGATGCGGCTTAGTGGATACACAACAAAACAGTTCTGTCCCTGCTAAGGCATGTTTCAGGCTAAGAATGGTGTCCCATGACCATGAGAGAACTTGATCCCAAGAAACCTAACTATGGGTCAAACTGCAGTGCTCCCCATCCTGAGGTATATGGGAACTAGGAAAGTGGGGTGGGTATTGAGTCTTTAGCTGGAGGCAAAGGACCCCCAGATCTAGGGAGGAATCAGATGGCACTTTAACTAGCTTCAGAGTAAAGGAGGAGGAATTATTTATGATTTATGTATAACAGGAGGAAGGATGCAGAGAACCAGCTAAAGGAAAAGATGACATTATAAAGATAAGAGCTCTCATGTGAGTCAGAGTCCTCAAGCCAAGCTGGAGTAGCAAGATCACTGATGTCTTCTCTGTACGTCTTGGTGACATTTACACCCACTTCAGGCCATCCATGAGGCAGTCTGGCCAGAGCATCCCTCATCTCTAGACCTCTTCAGACACCACATCATTGAAATGTATGCCAGACGGAATGCCTCTACTGTGAAGCGTGAAGGCTGACCTTGCATGCCAACATTCCCATCTGGGGACCATTTGCAAACCAGGCATACCATGTCTGAGCTTTCTAAAATATGCCTATTTTTCATGCACAGTGCTATGGATAGAACTGCTAATGTATGCTCCTAAGTCCAAGCAGGTTCTAAGATTTGTCACATCCTTGCCTACTTTCCTATATTAGTCAGCTTCCTAGCGCTGTGAGAAAATACTTGACAACTACTAATGAAGTTAGAGGCTTTTTCAGCTCATGCTTCTAGAGACTTGGCCCCAATGTCAGCCGTCCACATATTTGGCTTCTAGAAAGGACAGCACGAGGGTGAGTTAGGGCAAGCGCTCACCTCTGAAGCCAGGAATTAGGCAGAGACCAAGAGATCAGGATATTGCAGTGCCCTGTTTTGGCAAGCTCCTGGTGGTCTATGGAACTCTCCAAGCCCACTGAGTCCATGCTGGAGACAGGATTTACCTGGGTCATCAGGTGAAACTATCTGGGTAGATTCTAAAATCTAAGTTGTAAATTTTAAGCGTAAACTGGGCCAATGAGATATCTCAGTGGCTAAAGGCACTTGCCGCCAAGCCTGACAACCCAAGTTTGACTGCTGGTTCCCAGGTAGTAGAAAGAGAAGATCAGCTCTTCTGAGTTGTCCTCTGACATCCACAGATACACTGTGGAATCCACATGCTTCCCCACCCCCGTCCAACACCCACCAGAGTAAAAATAGAACTAAATATTAAAAAATAATAAGCAAAGATTCTGTAGAAAAAGGAGACAGAGACAAAGTATGTGGGAACAATGCAATGCTCTGTATACTGAGAAATTTATAGAATACATAAATGTTTATCAGAGAATACTTTCTAGCAATCCATGCTCAGAGCTGATTATACATACATACATACACACATACACACATATGCACATATATGTATTATACATATATCACATATATGACATTTGGTAACAATTGGAAAAATAATGAAGTCCAATGGGGAGAATAAAGCACATGAAAAATCTTAACAGAAAAAAAGCCAACTTTAATAAAGAATGCACTGTATTCAAAGGATAATGTAATACAGTTGCTTTTGACCAAGCACAAGCGACTGGTTTTGTTCTTTGGCAATATATCACTGCATGTATGGATTAATGTGGTGATTAAGTTTGTGTATCAACCTGAATGAGTCAGAGGGGGCCCACATATTTGGATAAACATAAATACCTCCGTTCAGGAGGGGTGTGTGTGTGTAAGAATGAAGTCAGGTGGGGAAAGGGAGAGAGAACTAAAGGAGAACTGGGGCCGTAATCATGGATGCAAGTAGGTCTAACATTGATCAAGTTGAGTCAGGTAACCACTGGCTCAGAGACCTTATCTGAAGACTCCCATTGCTTCCCAGCTCCATATCCATTGGGAAGCATCCAGAAAATCCCCTCCTATTGGAAGTTTACTCTGTGTGACTTTAGATAGAGAACCCTCTTTGCTCTGAGGACCCATTATCTTATCTTCCCTCATCCAAGGGAGGTCAATAGGCCCTGCCACTTTAGACAGGATGTTCTCATCCTGCCTTGTGGCTAGGGACTTGAGACTCCCTTGGACAATGTGGAGGTCAATGCCAAGTTCCTGGGAAAAAAATAGGAAACCACAAAGATCTCTCAAGGTCCTGAGACTAGACAGAGTGACTCATAGGGTTGTGTCTGCCTTCCGACACCCGACCCCACCTCCAGGACTCCCTTAGCACCTCAAGGAGTCGTTCCTTCCTGCTCTCCTTTGTTGCAGGATATTCTAATGCTTGGGCCACGATTGGTTTCCACTGTTCTGCCATGATAGACAATACTGTCTTCTGACATGGGTTATGTTTGAGTAAGTTTTATAAGTTATAAAGTAGTACTATATACTACTTGTAGCTTTAGAGTACCACATGATTTTTCTAAAAGAAAAATAATTTTGGACTCTTCACTGCTATCAAGTAGAATACTATCTAGGTTTATCATGCTGCTAGACAATTCTCTAATCTTTAATGGGGAGAATATAAAAGTTCAAAATGTTTCAATTCCTAAATTACACTAGCAACAGTAATTCCAGTTATCTCTATGTTCACTATTTAACACATGAACAATTTTGCCAGAAATTTTACGTAATTTTTATATTAAATGATATGTGGCATTAGCTACAATTATATTCTATAAGGGAATTTCTAAAACAAAGCTGTTGGGCTTAGTATAAGGAGACAATTTTGTCTGCATCTACTGTTAAATTTACTGGGGACATCTATTAAAATATCAAGAAGTGGTTTATAAGAGAAAATAAAACACAAGTTAATCTCTTAAAGAAAAGCAGTTTTTACCCTATGTTCAAAGGGGAAGGAACAGGCGGAGAATATGCAGGGGAAGGTGAGGGACCAGGTAGAGAAGAGCAGTTTTTACCCTATGTTCAAAGGGGAAGGAACAGGCGGAGAATATGCAGGGGAAGGTGAGGGACCAGGTAGAGAAGAGCAGAGCCACAAAGCAGAAGCTTCGACATGAGCCATGGAAGGTGTATTGAGCACGATTAGCCATTCTGCAATATGTAACCCCCCATACCAAACACTTCTCCGTGCGCTGGAATTTGTTTGTAGAGAATTCTAACGTAACTTCTTTACAGAGTAAAGCTGTCATCTACCTTTGCTCAATGAGTGGGCTTAGCCATTGCTTCCCTGCAATTTGAGAGAAATTGCATTTGGGAAGAAAGCTTTTCTTTGCATTTGGTTACTTGTCCAACTGCTGTAACAAAATAACTGACAGGAAACAACTTATATCAGGAAAGGTTTGTTTCGGTTTACAGTTTCAGAGGATTCAGTCCACCGTGGAAGGCAGGCCATGGTCACATGACACCCTTTGTCAGGAAGCAAGGAACGAAAAGCGGTACAGGGCTATAAAACCTTAAGTGGACCCCTCCCCTGCTTCTGGTGCTTTGACTCATGGTTTCAGAGTCTCATCAGTCTGTGGCCAGGAAAACATGGCAGGAGGAGTGTGTGAGGGAGGCTTCTCATGTCAGGACCAGGAAGCAATGGGCAATTAGACCCAGAGGCCTGGCTCTTGATAACTACTTCCACCACTTGGGTTGGACCTCCTACAGCTCTCACAGCCTCCCCCAAACAGTAGCCCCAGCTTAGAAACAAGTAAAATCTGTACACCTAAAGAAGCAAATCAAGAAGGAGAACCCTTGGTAAGATGTTCAATCCTCACTCAGAAAGACAAATGGGATGGACATTGGAAGAAGGAGAAAACAGGACAGGAACCTACCACAGAGAGCCTCTGAAAGACTCTACCCAGCAAGGTAAGCAAATGCTGAGATTCATAACTTTAGGCAGAGTGCAGGGAATCTCATTAAAGAAGGGGGAGATAGTAAGACCTGGAGAGGACAGAAGCTCAACAAAGAGAGCAACAGAACAAAAAAATCTGGGCCCAGGGGTCTTTTCTGACTCTGATACTCCAACCACAGACCATTCTTGGAGATAACCTAGAACCCCTCCTCAGATGTAGTGCATCGCAGCTCCATATCCAAGTGGGTTCCCTAGTAAGGGGAATAGGGACTGTCTCTGTCATTAACTTAGTGGCTGGCTCTTGATCACCTTCCCCTGAAGGGGAGCAGCCTTGCCAGGCCACAGAGGAAAACAACGTGACCAGTCCTGATGAGTAGTGATAGGCTAGGATTAGATGGAAAGGGAGGAGGACCTCTCCTATCAGTGGACTTGGAGAGGGGCATGGAAGGAGATGAGGGAGGGTGGGTGGAATTAGGAGGGAATGAGGGAAGGGGCTACAGCTGGGATACAAAGTGAATAAACTGTAATTAATATGAAAATTAATTATTTTTTTTTAAAACCATGAGCCTGTGGGGTACCTGGTGTGGGCTGAGATGGAGCAAATCAGAGGAGATGGGGATGGAGATTTCTACATTACTGTGCTCAAAACTGTCTTAAATGTGTATTAGACATTTCAGTCATTGATCCAGTTTTCCTCTGCATGTATTAAGGGAGAGAAGACCATTAGGTTACCATGAGTCTTCCTGTTCATAGGATTTGTTCCCCTAAATGAGCCTATAATGCACTATTTAACACCTTTCATTGACATACATTGGAATTATCTTGGAGACCTATAGAGTGCTCTTTTGTAATAAATAGTTCTTTACTAACAAACAAGTAGGGGTTGTCGAGCAAAGCAAAGACACACAGGAGTATTGACCTTGGTTAGTAAGAAGTGAATAATGTTTCATTCTCCCTCATGGCCATTATGATAGAACTAACATTGTGAATAATAACTATTTTAGTCGTGATCCCTTTAACTAACGTATTGGATATAAACTAAGGCAGTATTTTTCACCTAATGCTCCATACACTCTAATAAAACCTACACTATGAAGAAACAGACTTGACAGCTGCTACTGACCTTCCCTCTTAATAAGATTGTATTAAAATTAGCACCTTAGAAACTCATGAATTCCTGTACTCGGTGATCCTGGCTACCCAGGCTAGCCTAGGTTATCATTGTTTCTCCATTTCCAAGGCTAATATGGCATCTGTGAGCTGAACTGGGCTCCAGAAGTCTAACCAAAATTTCTCTGAAACCTGCTTCCTTCTGCTCATCCATAAGGCTCCAGACAGGCTAGTGCCTGTAGAGGCTGGATGGGTTGCTGTCAACCCAGTCCAAAGACTAATGGGCTTATATTTCCCAGCCACAAACTACCCCTCCTCCCATACA
>JAQQSO010001688.1:952-11753 GCA_028658305.1 Pachyuromys duprasi
CTTTTGTACCTTTTCAGGAGCAACAAACAAATTTTTATCTTGCAGCAATTTTACTAATCTACCGTAGGCTTTATCTAGCAACTAAAGTTCTTGGATAAGAGCAGCTCTTGAAGAGCCAAAAAAATTGGGTGCAAATGTGAAGCGCCCATTGTTTTACTTTCGGTTCGCCACACAGCAAACTTTCCATTACTTTCCCTTTCGGTTCCCTGCTCCGCAAACTTGTCTTCGCTCTTTCTTTATCTACAGAAAAGAGCAACTAGCCACAATAACTGCGGACCTTATTGTCCCACCTTACCTTGGGAACTTGCAACTAGCCGCAATGACCGCGGACTTTATTGTCCCACCTTAACTTGGGAACTTACCAGCGCGCTGCCCTGACTGCTAGAAGTTCTGAGCCTTTGGAGAGCAGCCTTGCTAGACCCCAGAAGAGGACATTGCAGCCAGCCCTGAAGAGACTTGATAAGCTAGGGTCAGATGGAAGGGGAGGAGGTCTTCTCCCATCAGTGGACTTGGAGGGGTCAGGGAGGAGATGAGGGAGGGCTGGGGAGAGTGGGAGGGAATGAGGGAGGGGGCTACGCCTGGGATGCAAAGTACCTAACCTGTGATTGATATAAAAATAAATAAGTTACATTAAAAAAATACCACGTCTGACACACAGAAAGTCCTTTATGCACCTGTGAGGATTTCAGGCCTGTATAAAGAGACTAGGGAAGGTCAGCTTACTACTTTGGTTAGGGAATGTTTCAAAGACCATAAGGATAGCACGAGCCATCCATCTTCAGAGGCAATATTTCACCTTTGCTACCAACTTTGCTAGTATATGTTGAGCAATACTGGCTGGGACAAATGATGTAGCACTCACTTTTCCTTGCAAGTTAAGAGATCTCCAGAATCTCAATGAAGGTTGAGATAAGAAAGAAAGGAATTCAATTTAGAAGGCTACATAACTCTTCTCAGATCCACTTCCAGGCATGGTACTGGGCAGTGTGGAGAGGAGGAAACCTCCATATCTCATTATTGGTGCCTTCACTGTCTTGAGTGACCAGCAAGGAAATGAGCCTCCCACTGGAATTTCAGCCTGAGGGCAGTGATCCTACCTTTTGGCTTCCTGACAGACTAACTCCACTCATTTCCAGCCAACAAAAAGAAGGGGCTACTTATTTAGCCTATGAAAAGTTACAGCTGTGAAAATGACCTTTTAGAGATAACCCTGCTCAACTCTTTGACAGGCAATGATGCAGGTACCTGGAGAGCTGTGACTCAGAGACAGAAGCTCATCCAGGTCCCTGGCAGCTCAACTTTGTCATCAGAAATTCTGCAAAATGTTGGGATATCATTGATAACTACCTGGTAAATTCATGGGTAAGTCCTTCAAGGCTTGTAAGTCGTATCCGAATTCACTTCTCCACTCTTATTTTCTGCCCACTTTAGGACTCCTTTCCAGTCACAGTGTACAGCAGGACATGATTCCTGGAATGCCACATGTACTTTCATATCTCTTTGCTCTTGTGCCATTTGTACTTTCTAAATGGCATTTTCTATTGTCAATTGTCAGGAAAATTCCCACTCATCCTTCAAAGCCATGTTCAGATGTTCTTACTTCTTTGAAAGCTTCAAGGATGTACCAAGACACAATTATTTCCTCTCAGTACTGTGTACTATGTACTCAGTATTTAGTACCATAGAACCGATTACTATGAACATATCATATGTGCCTGGCTTAGCAGTACCCTACATTATCAACAGTTGCTATTCTCACATATATTAATACATACAAACCACAGGCAGGTTATACTTCTAGGAGGTATTATATACAATTTTAAATTAGCAGTTTATATGAAAGGCAAATGTTTTACTCAGGAAGCTATTTATGTGGGCATGTAGTCATTATATCAAAAACATGTATGTCTTTATCAAGTTAAATACTAGAGTCATAAGCATTTATATCACAAATATTAAGATGTATTAGAATATATGGATTATTTATCTAAAATGCTTTTTATGAATCATAAGTTTTTAACGTATAATTCATATATTGATCATTCTTATATTAATAGAAAATGATGAATTTACTACAGAAACCTGGTCAATTAGTTCTGTAGTCTGTGATAGATTTCATATCCAAAATTATGTCAGGAACAAATTTATATAATATATGTTCTTTACCATCACCAGAGAAAACTGCTCATACAAATAAGGACAGAATCTTGATATATAAATTTAAAAAAATACCAAATTCATAATTTGAGTTACAAACAACAAGTAATGAGATTTGTTCACTTGCCTGCTTATATTGATTGCCATATAAAGCTACATTTCTGAGCTCTTTTATAATTTGCCATTGTGTACTTTTCTGCATTCTTCTGTCCTGATAAACTGTCTACCACATCATCCTACTCTATCTCCTTGTGTTTTCTTTCTTTACTTGTCAATTATTAAAAGCAGATCAAACTTTAAACTCCAGACATTACTCCTTCACCTGAGTGTGCTCATTTATGTCTGCAATTCTGCCACTGGGAGGCATAGGCAGGACCATCAAGGGTTCAAGTTTAGCTTGAGCTATCTGATAACCTATCTAACCAACAAAATAGAAAAAGAAAGTTACAAAAAAATCTTTCAAACAATAGCTCTAATTTCACCTCTCATGATATTTATAGATAACTCAGATAACATTTCTGGCTGTCATAAACCCTATGCTTCCCTCTGCTGAAGCACAAATTATGTGTGATCACTGCTCATTATGATAACTAAAGACCTTCAAGCAGGGATGCAATTGGTTACACTTACTGAGTTGTTAACTGATACGCATTATCCTCAGTGCTGTGGATATGGAACAGAACAAACAATGCTTTTCTCCAAAGGAACTTACATTATTGAAGGAAAATGTCTTAAATCAGTTAATAATATAAATGACATAACTTCAGTTACTGAAAGATGGCATGAATAAAATTAAATGGCATGATATGAGAATGACTAGAATGATCAGAAAGGTTCATTGAGGAAGGTGACTTTATTGAGTTATGAATGGTATAAGTTGCCTCATGAGAAGAGCCTCAGAGAGGAATGAGCTTTGAATGTGATAGTTGAATGACAGGAATGACGTTAGGTTGATTATATAATGATGACTAAGTAGAGTTGGGAAGAAGTAGGGCAAAGACCAGAAAACTGAGTGAAGACCACGTCCTACAGGCTTTACTGCACATAGCAATAAATTTCTAATGAGGTTATATTTAATAAATGTTTTAGGTATCATATAAAACTGTATGTTTCATTTTAACATTTTCATAAGATGCACCATTATAGTTTGCTCTTATTTGCCCCCTACCAATACTACCTCCATCACGCCTCCTCTTTCTGGCCCCTATATATTCTCTAAACACACACTGTTTTCTTTAAGTTGGACTAAAGGTCACTACAGTTTTCTAAGCAGAGAGTAATACTAGTAGGCTTATGTATTTCCAGTACACACAGAGCAGACTCTGTGGTGCAAGAATTAGTGAGAAAGTAAAGAGCTATTTGAATATTCCAAAATATTATAGTAACTGGGACATGAATTATGGATGTAGGAGGCAGTAATCTTATTGGAGATATGTATTAGAAATAGACACAGTGAGATCCATTAATAGACTAGATGTGAGACATGAGAGAAAAAGGAATTCATTATTGACTCCAGGTTTATACCTGAGGCTATTTACTGTAATGGAAAAGGCTTGAATTTCTGTTTTGGATGTATTCTTTTTGACAGTTGGATAAAGATGCTGTGTCAGCAATTTGATCAAACTAGAGTTGAGAGCTAATGTTGAAAATATAGATATGGAACTCATTAGCATATAGCTGACATTTAAAGCTATGGACCCAGGTTATTATGTAGCTGGAGAAAAGAAATGGGAAAAGAAGACAGAAAGGTGATTAGAGTCACCACAATTTAGAATACAGTATAAGGACTGGAGAGGTGGCTCAGTTGTTAAGAACACTGGCTACTCTTCAAGACAAACAAGGTTCAATTCCCAGTGCCAATGTGGCAGCTACAACTGTTGGTAACTCCAGTTCCAGATAATCTGATGCCTTCATTTGGCTTCCACAGGCACCAGACACACATGCAGTACAAAGGTATACACACAAGTAAAAGGACCTGAACATAAATAAATAAATAAATAAATAAATAAATAAATAAATAAATAAATAAATAAATAAATGACATATAATGTAGAATATCTATCAAAGGATTTTTAAAATTTTATTTATTTTTATATTAATCACAGGTTATGTACTTTGTATCCCAGCCGTAGCCCTCTCTCTCATTCCCTCCCACTCTCCCCATCCCTCCCTCATCTCCTCCCTGCCCTTTTCCAAGTCCACTGATAGGGGAGGACCTCCTCCCCTTCCATCTGACCCTGGCTTATCAAGTTTCTTCAGGGCTGGCTGCAATGTCCTCTTCTGGGGTCTAGCAAGGCTGCTCCTCCCTAGAGGGAGGGGGTGGAAGAGCCAGCCATTGAGTTCATGACAGAAATAGTCCCTCTTCCCCTTACTAGAGAGAGGTGCCACAGAAGAAAAAGATCAATGGAGTAGGATGGTTTGAAAGTAAAAAGAAGAAAGTACGTAAAGGTAGTTTATAATTTAATCTAGAGCTCCTAGAGCACTATTATTTAATCTGGGGCTCCTATTGAAACTAGTAATACAAAAACAGAGAAATAACCATTAGAATTGGCAGGACATTGGCTAGTGTCAAGAATGATCTTAATCAAGGCTGTGTAAGAGGAATGTTATCAGGCCACAGAGGAAGACAATGCAGCCACTCCTGATGAGACCTGATAGACTAGGATCAGAAGGAAGGGGAGGAAGACCTTCCCAGTCAGTGGACTGGGGGAGGGGCATGGGTGGAGAAGAGGGAAGGAGCTACAGGTGGGATACTAAGTGAATAAACTGTAATTACTAAAAATAAAAAAAAAGAGTAATGTTGGAAACCTGGTGCAATGCTATATACCTGTAATCCCAGCACTTGGGGAGGCAGAGTTAGGCAGATCTCTGTGAGTCTGAGCCCAGCTTGGTCTACAAAGTGAGCCCAGGACAGCCAAAGCTATACAAAGGAACCCTGTCTGGAAACAAAAACGAACAAACAAAAAAGAGGGATGTTGGAGAACACTGCCTGACAGAAGCTGATTGAAAAAAATGAAATAAAATAAGTATGGAAAGAAGGGGTATAGATTATTCACTGGAGAAGTTATGCTGTGGAATGAAGTGGAGAAATGAGCTATAGCCAGAAGAAAATAGCCAGAAGAGAGTCAGGGTCTCATCCCATTTTCCTCTTTTGTCTCTACATTGCAAAGAGTAACAAAGAATGTTATTTGCTTGTTTATAGGTAATTCTAGATAATGATATATTTAGTATGTAGAACAGATACGTACAATTGTACTAAGATCAATTTGGGGGTCTAAAGTACAGGCCATTGCCTAGGAGAGAGATAAGAACACATTTATAGTCAAACAGAAAAATCACTTGTGAGGATTTTTTAACAGTTCAAAGAGACTGTTGAAGTTTAGGGTTATTATTATATAGAGTGTGATCTGAGTGCACTGTGTGATGTTCCCAAACAATTAAAAGTATTATGTTGGAGAAAAAGAAAAATAAAAAGAATGGGAAAAAAGACTTAGATAAGGTCACCAGCTAAGACAATTTGTCTTCCCAGTTTCCAAAATAGTTCTTAGCGTATAATAAACAGTCTGTAAATGTTTGCTGAGTAAGCTGCCCACACAGAATTGCACAAGAACTTTTCAATTCAGGAGAGAGCTTGGAGGTACAAAGTTTTAGAATAAAATCCTAGGTCTGCCAGTTTCCAGTCATATCCCTGATCTAATGACTTAAATCCACTGAGCGCAAAGGAGACTCATACATAAAACAGGGTGAAGTGCTTACCCTAAAGGAATACTATAAAAATCAATCCTGTCCTCTATATATGGCACTCGGCCTGGAGCCTGGCACATAAGGGCCTGGTAAATGGGTGCTGCCACCAGTGATGCATATTGGTATTCTTGCTGTTACTTCTGCCAATACTGGTTCCCATCAAACTTTTTGGATTGTTTCCCCATATAGATTTCAAATGCCTGTAAGGTAGAAGGTTCTGTTTTATGGGCCCTTTTCTGTGGATGTCACTTTGGGATGACAGATAATATAGTTGCATTTGGTATATGCAAATGAGTAATAAAGCATTTGGCTAGGTAGTCAGATAGGTTACGAAGCCAACAGCTTAATGACTGAAGCCAGACTATTTCATGTTTACTGACATTGAGAAAATAATAATAATAATAATAATAATAATAATAATAATAATAACAACAACTGAAATTGCATTACCTGACACAATTATCCCTTTTAACCTTCACCATAATTCATGGATTTAATTTTTCTGAATTGTGTAAATTACTTCAAGAAGTGAAGTGAGTTGTTCAGGAGTATGTTGAGGTGTGTCCATGCAAACACTCAGTGCCTCTCAGCATATTCAGTTTTTGCAATGTGCCACAAGAAAAGCCAAAGGAGAATAAGATTGGCAGCCAAAAGCAGGATCCCACCTGAGCTACAGCTTGCCACCTGACCCCACAGGGCAAAACGAAGGCTGGTAGAGCACCCCAAATATCCCCTTCTGTCTTTCTAGGCGTATGGCTAGGCTAGACCACTTTCCTCTGCGCATTCTCACTTCAGCAGAGTCTGGTCATGTCACCATAGTCTGGCAACTGAATTTGACATTTGTCACCTGGGATCCAAGCTTTCAATCAATAGGCTTACTCTCTCTATCTATCCTCTCTTTCTTCTTACATCCAATTAGACCTTGACAGAATCTAAATTTGACTCTGTAGGTGACGCAATACCCTTGTTGAAGGTGACTCAAGGCATCGGGATGAACATGGGTTGCTAACAACTGTGGGAAGCATAGCTGGCTGCAGGGAGCAGAGAGATTACTCAGCTTAGAACCACTTTTTAAGAAAGGAATGAACTTCATTGTTCCTTAAGTCGCTGTACTGTTCAGTTTCCTTGGCTATTTGTAATACAGGGGACAGCACTGTAGGAGACAAGGCACAGAACCCTGTGATATGAAGAATTTCTAATAGCACCAGGGGCAGGTGAGCCCCACAGACTCAGAACAGCGGAACCAAAGAAGATGCATCAGATGTTAGACTGAGAGACAGAGTTTACTTCCATTCAGCATCCTTCGCTTCAGCAAGGGATGTCTTTAAGGGCAATGAGTTCCTTCTCAGTACAGCTATGTTAGTGGGGACTGGATGATGAACTAAAAAGAGATTCGTTGACAAGGATAAAAGTTTGGTATGGCTATATGACCTTTAAGGTCCCTTCCATTTGAGAGTCTAGACTGCAGAGGAAAACAAATCTCATCCAATTAAGAACCTCAGAAAAGCAAGGGATGACTCACTGATGTAGAAGCTGGCTGTGCCTGGAGTTCAATTGCCCTAATAATCATCATCATCACAGAAGTTCTATCCCCCCCCACCCAACTTGATTAAAGTTCTTAGAAATACCTTCAGGCTGCCTTCCAAACAAATGGCCCATTACAGAAACTCAATTTTAATCTGATCTCTCCTTCAGTAATTACATTCTTGGTCAGGGGAACAGGACATTCACTTAATGAAGGCAATGCAGCTCAAAGGGTAAGCACTACAAACATCCAGAGGTAAAGAGAAAGCAATTGCCATGACCTGCCTCCATGAAAGCACATTAGAAAAATGCTGTGCAGCATGAGAAGAGCTATGATTGGGAAGACAAGAAGCCTGTGTCCTGTTTTGCTCTTGACTCTGACTCACTTTAACTCCCTGGGTCACTGCAAGCAATTCAAATCTCACAATCCAAAGAACTTCAAAAACCCCAAATATGATTAGGAGTGTCTGTTCTTTAAAACTTCCCGTGGATCTTCATATATTTGGATAAAACGTAATATGACTTCTAAACACCTTGACTCTATTCTCAAGACCTCAAGTGCTTCCTTCCAGAACCAACAGGGTACTTTCCATCTAAATGATCCTTGGCTGCTTTCAGTAGCTTAGAATGGACTGCTTTTACCAAGCTTTTGTACATGGTGTGCTTTGAAACAGATACTCTTCTCTTTGGCTATTTGTCTAGTTATCTATTCATCATTTGCACCTCAGCTTCTTTACAGTTTTATTTAAAAATCCCTTAAGTACTTTTTAACATGTGCTGAATATTAAGTGCCTTCTAAATATTAACTAATTTGGTTTTCCTTAAGCTCTACTTATAGCAACTATTTTTATTACTTAAAAGATGAGACAGAGAAGTTCCATGACTTTTCCAAGGTGACACAGCAAGAAAGTCCTAGAGCAAGGAATCTAACACTAGAGTTCTTGCTCTTAACTCACATGCTAACATGAAGTATTATTTCCTCAAAACGAAAAACCCTCTATGACTTCCTGCATATAGTCTATGGGGACAGGTCACTCTGTTGTTAATAAATATGCAATGTCCTCTTAAGAGATAGCCTGAAAACTCTGGGGAAATGGGGATTTCAATACTTCATTTCTATACTTTAAATCTTCAACATGCAGTGGAAACTCAGTAAACTTTTTAAATTGAATCAATAAATATATGACTTGTTATAAATCTAAATGAACTTGCTATGTGAGTTGTATTTTATCTAGTTATCTTGACTTTATCATTTTCCTGATCCTTTATTTTCTCCTCCTTCCATTCATTATTCTTTCTGTCCCTTCCTTCTCTTCCTTCCTTCCTTCCTTCCTTTCTCTCTCTCTCTCTCTTTCCTTCTTTCTTTCATGCTGGTGATTAAATCCAGAAGCTCATCCTTGTTGAGCACAAAGTCTACCACTGAGTGACACCTTTGGTCCAAGGAAGTTGATTTTAAGTCTCTAGTGATTTGATTGTTTTATAAATCAGAAAGAGTCCTGAGTTTAGAGGCTTGGATATAAAAAATAAAAAAAAAATTCACAGTGTTAGTCATTTGAGCTATTTGATTCTTAGCTGCTCGTTTTGTAATGGAAGATTTGGCTAGCTAGCCTTGCAAGACTCAGTTCAAGAGCATTCCAGGTATTTATAGCCAATGCATAATGTGGGGTTATGGAAAATTTGGGTTGTGTTTTCCTTTTTAATGTTTATTTCTATGTCTGGTCTGGTGCCAAGTCCTAACTATACAGTCCATTAAGAACAGAGAATGAACTCCAGACTCTCAAGTATGATTAGTACTTTAGGCTGGTGAAAAACAGAGAGAACAATAACTCCAGTGAGACGAAGACATGAAGCAAAAAGACCAGAGTTCCATGCTGAGCTCTCTCAGCTTTCCAAATATCTTTTGGACTAATCCAGCAGATGGGTAAATTCAGATTCTGAACTGTATTAAACTGGAAGCACTACACATACGTACTGCTTTTTCTTTCAGGAGTTATCCTTGATTCCCAGAATTTGCAGAGCTCTTTTCTTCAAGGAAGTTTCTCTCTGACAGAGCTGCTTTGCCAGGCCACTAAGGTAGAGGATGCGCTTATTCCTGATAGGACTTTATGTCCTGGGATGGGTAGGTGGGGGTGGTGTTCCCCTCTTTTGAGGGGGATGGGATGGGGGATATGGAGACGAGGAAAGGAGGGTGAGACCAGGAGGAGAAAAGGAAGGGGGCTATGATTGGGATGTAAAGTGAATAAATAAAAATAAACCTTTAAAAAAAAAGCTTCAATGGTCATAGGCTTCCAGGCTGTTGTATTTTGCTCTACTCCACTTCCATAGATCAAGAGGAATGCTAGAAGTCAAACAAGATGATCAGCAAATACTTGCTTAGCCTTTATCACATGTCACAATCCATAAAAGAAAATGAGCAAGACAATGCCTGTTGCTTTTCAGTCGTCTCACCTACAAAAAGGGAAAGCATTCAGGAGCTGCATGGGAAGATTGTATTCTCCTGTTGGTCTGGGTATTGGGCAGGAAGGCCTTCCCAGAGACCATCTTTTCAAGGTGCTACACTGTATACAGTACCATATTCTACCCCAGTTCTCAAACCATAGAGCAGCCCTTTGTGACTCCAAATTTAGTTATCTTCCTAATCCTGAAACCTGACAGATACTAACTCTTAAAGTCTCCCTAGTCTCTCACTACTTTGTGTTTTAGTGCTCCCTATCTTCCACTATCAAGCACTCCTGCCACAGAGAACTTTCTTGAAATTAAGTTTGCATTTATCTCAGCTTTATATAAATATCATCAATGATATCCATTATCTTCAAGCTGAATTCAAGCCTCTGGTGTGTGATATATATAAAAAAAATCTTTATATAGCCTTCATAGACCCAGGTTCGAAATTTGACTCTTGTCACTGGGATATGGAGCTAAACTGCTCCTTTATTCTGTTTCTAATCAGATAAGCATCTCTGTGTAGGATGATGGCAGAGCTTACATTAACTACTGTGTTTAAGGTGCTGAGTGTAATTTCTAGAACGCAGACCGAATGCAATAACCAATATTTCCTTTTTATTAATAACCTCAAGTCATATTTAAAATTGTGCAAAAAAGAAAGCATATTTGGTAACTAGCAAGGGATGGACTGTGAGAAATAGATATATAAATAGCTTTGTGTGTAACTTCAGCAGTAGAGATATCATTAGTACTGATAGAGGAGTTAACAGGAGCCTGTTTAGAACAGGTAACATTTGGTTTGGATCTTGAGGCTTACCTGGGGTTAGCTTAGGCTATTTATTGGTCCACTTTGATAGCATTTTTTTCTGCCCCTGTGAGCTTTACTAGTTGAAAGCTTCAGTGGTACGCACATGGCTTCTATTTTTTTTTT
>JAQQSO010001689.1:0-18693 GCA_028658305.1 Pachyuromys duprasi
TGTAATAAAAATCTTACGGATATTTTCAACAGGTGTTGACTTACTGAAGACAGCCCTTCATGACCCTTTTGGACGCTTTCTAGGAGGTCAGTCAGACATTTCAGTTCTTTTTGCTCCTTTCAGTGCTGACCAGGTTCTAAGAAGGTCCAGCTGGCAGGTCTCTGCCCCTGGCTGTCTTCCCTAAGATGCACAGGTCGGTAGCTTGCCTTCCCAGCCGCCTCCCAAGGAGCCCTCAGCTCTCTGGCTGACCTCCCCAAGTCCAGGCGCCAGGCAGGACCCTCAGCCCCGCAGCCTGGCTGTCATTCTCTCCCTCACCTGCTGCCGTCCATTTATAAAGCACCGCTCCGGATCTGAGAACTTCAGGCTCACCATTCTCCCATGGCTAAGAATGTCTGGCTCAGTCTGCTGCAGCAAGCTTCTGACCTATGAGCAGGAGCTCTGAATCAGCATTGCCATTGGCTAAACCGCTCTGCAGACCGCCTCTGAATGGTTTCAGCTTGCGGGGATTGGCTGAAACTCAGCTCAGCTAGTCTTTGAAATTAGTTTGTTATAGCTTACAAGGGGGCGGGGGGTGGGAGGGGAACCCAACAACTGTTTTTTAGCAGGGAGAACACTCCTCTGAGAAAGACTAACGGAATCTTCTTTGGTCAAAGTGTTCCTTGGTTGACTAAGTGTGTTTTTGTTTCGTTGTTTCGTTTTGAAGAACAGGATCACATAGCATCTGGAACCTATAGCAGGGATTTTATCCATGCTGTAGCCTTCCTCCCTGATTTCCCCACTCATACATTTAGTAAATTCATAGATTTACGGCTGTCTTTTGTTCTACAAGCATAAAAGTTCATGTACCATCCTCCAATGTGCCATTGGGACTTAGCACCTGTCCAGCTCTCCCAGAAAGATTAATGCCCTCCCTCCTCACTGAGGAGGATTAGATTTAAAGATACTATGAAGTGGTTCCTTTGATCGTGGTCAATCATGACACGGGCGCCTCCGTGGTTCAACAGGCAGCTTCCTAGTGGGATGTGGTGGGTAGTGCCAACTAGCTGTGCAGTCCTGGCTGAGCTTGTCCTGACCTCCCTGGGAGGTGGCCTGCCACCCTAGACTGAATGCCATGTCTGTGGAGGGCAGATAGCCCTGAGTATTCTGGTATTTGCAGAGGGGCTGCTGTGAGTCAGTTTAGGCCCTTGACTGTAAAGAAAGGCTGACACACCATGTAGGAAAAGTGGGTAGACAAACAACATGTGCACAGTGCAACTGAGTGCCCAGGGCGGCGGGTGTGTGCAGAAGTGTAGAGAGGGTGCAGTTCTGAGGCTGAAGAAGGTACTTGGAACTTTTTTTTTTCCCTCTAGGTCTTCCTGTGGCTTGCCCCCCAACTTTAAAACTCTGACCTTTTACACGGATTATAGGGGTCTTGACCTACTTTCATATATGTACTTTTAAAATAGTTTTCTGCTTAATATTACAATAAATACACTCTGTGTAAGAATAAGGTGGCCAGTTCACCCTCAGTCCCCTCTATCCCCTTCACATGAACAGCCCAATGGCCAGGATTGCCTCTCACCTGCTCACTAGGGTGCTGAAGCTCAGCTGCCATTCAAGACCTACTCAGAGCCTTAATTACTCCAGGGTTCCTGAGCTGGGCTGCCTCATCATGGGCTTGTCCTATTGGTGAAATGACATCCTCATATCAGTTCCAGATCAGGGTGTTGTGTAGAGTAGACATCTTCTGCCCTGGGAGAAAGGGTGCCGTCAGGTCCAGGAGCCCCACACTGTTTCCTTGGGGCTTCACCACAGCTCTGAGTTCTCCCATCTCTTGTTCCAGGTTATCTGTGTCTGCCATTTGTAGATCCCCTGGCTCTCAAGGAGCCTTTTTCTTATCTCATATGCCCTGTTTCTCTCACCCTCAGTCCACAGCATCTAGTGACATTGGAAAAATGTCAAAAGGTGATAACACAGTTGTTGGAGGTTGGTCTAATGCTAATTACTGGGCCTTAAGATTTGGTAAATGTCTGCCAGATACACCCATTCTTGTTTCTGTAAACCTGTCTAAAACAATATACCTGGTTGGTTCATTAAATGGCCTACACCTGGGCAGGGCAGAATGGGATAGGCCTGGCTAAGGGTGCCAGACTTTTGAGGATGGAAAAATCATGAGAATCATGGGAGAGAGACAGACAAGAAGAAGCAGGACATCACAATGGATTAGCTGGAGAAGAAACCATGCCAGGCCCAGCAGGTGCCTAGTTACCTGAGAGTTAACTGAAGAAAACTCCTGGTGTCCACCATATATCGATGCAAATGCAAGAGGTATATTTTAACCATTGTGCAATGGGGTCACCCCTGCTGGTCAGCAGAGAGTGGCACTGGGAGACAAAGGCCTGGGGTTTTTAATAGAACAAGGTGTGGGAATTTTCAGCCTTGGCAACTCAGGATTGGATGAGGTATTTAACTTTTAAAATACTTGGTTAGTCTTAGGTGCTCAAGTTTGGGCAGTCCTGCTAAGTGTGGATGCGGCTGCAATTAAAGGTGGGGGTGGGGGTGAATAGTTCATCCTTGAAGATCTGGGCTGCAGGCTTTTGGTCAGATGTCAGGGACTACTCAGAAGGAGGATGGAGGCCATCTGGGTTGGTTGCTAAGAAATGCTACCTCACAGACAGAAGTCTGGTCATTTGTTTCAATGGGCAAAGGTCGCTGTTTGCTCACTTTTTTTTTTTTTATCACTGTCTTCACAGATGGCCAGGGTCACATTCTTCCATTTTCTGGAAAGTACTAAGAGGCTTTAGCTTAACCTGGACCTAAAACTCAAAAATATAGGTTTTAGAAGACATATAGGTTACAAAGTTAGTCTGATCCTTTCAACCCCATGGAGCCAAAAGGAAGGACTCAAATAATGGCCTGAAAAGGCCCAGATAAGGGATAAAAGCAAGTATTTGTAGGATTATGGTTGGAAGATAGGATGGTTAAGGAGGATGGCACTGGATAGGGGCTGGGAGGTGGATGGTGAGGTGGTGCAGGCAGCCTAGGTAGGAATATCTGCCTTGCCCAAGGTAAATAAGGCAATTGTAAAATCTAACAGGTGTCTGTGGCTTACTATTTGTGATGGTGGATTAAATAATACCTCTGAGATTCTCATAGGTCTAATAATAAATAAGATATAGCCTAACACCTCTATTTACTACAACACATATTTTGTTGTTTTTGTCTTCTGCCACCATCCCTGACATGCAGTAAATTTCTAATGTGCCTTTTTCTCAGTTTCCTTGGATATCTCCCTTGCCCTCTGGATATCACATGAGTAGGGAAAGAGTTTACTGAGGACGCTGTGCTGGGATCTGAGGTGAGAATCAAGGCCAGCAACTGGAAGAGGATGTTGATGATGTGACTTGACTTTAGTCATCCAACAAGAAGAAATGGATACAAAATTCCAGCAGTAAGAAACGAATGGATGATGGCCTTGAGTGCTTGATTTTACTGGTTGAACTGATACCCTAGAATTGTCTGGTTGCTATGCAGCATGTGGCTTTTATTATTTTTACAGAAAGATGTCTCACTTGCTCTGTAGGCGAGGCTGGAACTCACAGAGATCCACCTGCCTCAACTGTCACCTTATTACCAATGTAAACCTGTTTTTTTAAAAATAATTTTGTTATTTTTAAATTTATGTACATTGGATTGAAGTGTCAGATCCCTTAGAACTGGAGTTACAGACAGTTGTGAGCTGCCATGTGGGTGCTGGGAATTGAACCAGGGTCCTTTGGAAGAGCAGACAGCGCTCTTAACCACTGATCTATCTCTCCAGCACCTTGTTTTTTTCTTTTTTTTTTTAAGTCAAGTTTTTTCTCAAGTACACCGTTGTTTTTTTGTTTGTTTGTTTGTTTTTTGTTTTAACTGTATCATATCTGGTCAAATTGAGGTATTTTAAGAACTTCATTTCTAATTTGTAATGAAAGTTTACAAGTTGATTCTCCAAAAAAGTCAATAAATTGCAAGCATCTGTTAATAAATGCTTTTAAAATATAAAATAAAACATAACCTTGCCTTTGAGGTTAGGGCTGTAGCTCGGGGGTAGAGTACTTGCCTATCACATTAAAGTTCCTGGGTTCAGTCCTTAGCATGGCAACAATGAAACACCCCTTACCATTTTCTTCTAGCATCTAGTTATACATGGTGGCTGTCTTCAAGCATGAGTGATTTGTCTGTCTGTCTTTCCTTTCCTTAGAGTTTCTCTGTGTAGTCCTCTCAGCCCTGGACCTTTCTTTTAAGACCAGGCCTGTCTCTGCCTCCCTAGTCAGGGGATTAAAAGCATGCACCAACACACCCAACTTGAGATTAAGTTTTCAAGTATTTTTATTCCATATAACTTGAAAGTTACTGAGAATCCCAAAGAATTTCTATTAATGTGGGTTGTATCCATCAATATTTGACATATTACAAATTGAGTATTGTAAGTAATATGAAGGTACACATTCCTGTGGGTAGGATACCATCAGTACACATCATTTAACATCTAGAAAACTCTGAGCCTCTATGTAATGTGCAAAGATATAAGCAATGTTCTGTAGCACCAAGGGGCTCTGACTTCATGAATCCTCTGAAACTGTCTGAAGCACACTTTGAAGGCTATTTCTCTCTGGAGGTGAGTGCTGCTGCAGGCCCAGTCTTGGGATCAGCTGGCTGGATGCTGCTTATTGGGTGAAAGTTACCCTGGGAATATTCATGGCTCCAAGCAGGGATGAGATGGGGTCAGGAACAAGTTCCTGGAAAGCTGCCTTTTTGGGTCCTGCTATTCCTTGAGATTGGGGGTGGGAAGAGCAGGAAAGAGAGTTGCTCTCAGGCCCCCTAGCACTGTGACAAGGTAGGAAATTTTAGGTCGGGAAACTTTTTTGGCTGTGATCACTTCCACATGACCCACATGTCCTTAAGCCACCAATACTACGTAGAGGGTTGACTGTAGCTTGAGATGGAGGATTGGTTTGGGCCCATCTACCTTAGCAGAAGAATGCTAGTAGAGCCATAGGTGTCCATGCAAGAGGGTAGACAAAGAGGGAAAAGTGATTTGCTGCAGGAAATTGTATGAAATGATGAAAGAGAGATCTTTCTCTTGGATTCTTAGACATTATCCTAGTTGTGGCAGATGGCCCCCAAGTACTGTCTCTCTCACAAGAATTCGTTACACTATAGGTTAGAAAGTCAGCCCACAACACATATGAAGCCAAATTGAATTCCTTATTTGTGGAAGGCTAACATGTCAGAAACACTGTTGGTGCTGAAGCTCAGATTTACAGTGATTTGAAAGCCAAAAAACCCACAGTCACATCAATGTTAGCTGAGGGCCAGAGTAACCATGCAACATTTGTTTCGGTTCTACATCGTGGTTACTTCAAATACAACATGACCATTTGATTTACATAGTTTTCAGTTACTTCAGTCTATGCTTAGTTTGTATAAACATTAATTATCTTGATTAATACACATGGACAGTGGCCAGGGGTATGGAAATCCCAAGTAAGCAACCAATGTTGGGGATGTTGAGGCCTGAGAATTGGTAGGGAGACATAAAATGGAGTCAGGACGACTCAGTTCCCTTAGTCACTTCAACCTCCTCCACCCAGAGTGAGGAGAACCTTGTGGGTTTCCTTAAACAGCCTTCTTACAATCCTGGCTCCAAGTTAATCTCACCTGAAGGCCCGTCCCCAGAGAGCTACATCCTCTAGTTAGGCTGTACAACTCCCAAAAGCGCAGCTCCAGCTGGGAACTAGTCTTCAACCGCCAGAGCCTCTCAGGGATGGGTCACATTCACGCAAAACACTATATGCCTTTGATTAGGACCTTTCGTTTTCCATGGGATCCGTTTCTTCATCTCAAAATGAGGTACTTGCCTGGGTTCAGCTATCAACACCCACATGGCAGCTCCCCGGTGCCAGGGTAACCCCTTCATACAGATAAACATGCAGAAAATCACCAATGCCCATGAGGGAAAAATAAAGAAATCATTAAAAAAATTAGAAAATATGAAACCCAACAATTTCAAAGAATTATGCTTCTGCAAGGGCCAAATAAATATTTTTCAGAAGACACCAAACTGATGTGAATTTTTTAAACAGTGCAATTTATGGGGGGAAAAATCCCAGGCAACCAGAACTCATCAAGATGGTTCCAAAACATTGACAAAACTAGGACTAAGTTAAGAACAATTAACCCAACTTCTAATAAACAAAGATGTTTCATGGTCAGCGTAGGGCTTTACCCCAAGGTTAAGTGAACACACCTTGATACAAAGGGTTTTAGGATTCAGCAAACCACCCTAAAAGTGCCTGATCTTATCTCTCATGGAAGCTAAGCAGTGTGAGACCTGGTTACTACTTGGATGGGAGAAACGGATTTATCAAAAAGATGCAAAATTATGGAAACAAATCAGTGACATTCAAAGAATTGCAAACAGGTAGAAGGCTTGTTTTACCTTGTCCATCAGTGGTACCATGGGCGAGTTCATCTCATTACAGGTCTCAACACTTAACCCTGAGCTTCCTTCTGTTGTGACAAAACACTGAGCCAAACAACTTCAGGAGGAAAAACGTTGGTGTACATCTTTGCTCAGGTTTTCTCAGCCCTGCTGTTACCTCTGAGCAAGACAATTGTCCTCTCTGAAAGGACATGAAGCTGCTTACTTTGTGTGCAGGAAGCAGAGAGAGGTCAGGGGCTGGAACTCCTTCAAAGTCATGACCCAGGGACCTATTTCCTCACTTCCCACCATTCCCCCACCATTGCTGACAACCCGCGCACCCCCAAATCTGGAGATGAAGCCTTCAACAGTGCACTAGCTCCCCGGCCAGTGCAAGAAGCTGCAGGACACAAACAGGGAAAGAGCCGAGTGATGACGCTGTATGGGAAGGTAAGGAGGAAGGAATCGCAATCCTTGAACAAATGTACCACGCTGCAGCTGTGAGTCACAGTTAGGTCATGTTGATCATTAGAGTGTGTCAATGGAGGGAAAAGACAGGTACACCACTGAATTTCTCTGAGGCTGGGCTCAGCTTTTGGTGTTATTACACACTTAAATCTCTTAAATCTCTTTCCATAAAACATGGATATAGGGAGAAACAGAGTAAAGGGAAACTGAGATCCCTCCCTAGATTAGCCAAAGCATGAGTCTATTTTCATGATACAGACAATCTGTAAGCAGAAGAGATGCTGTACCAGCAAATAGTGGCCAGGTGTGGGGCATGGAGGACACTAATTAGTATGGAGGTCTCTGTAGATATAGGTGTATGTGGGGGGCAGGAGCTAAAGCAGAGGTCATAGAGGAGTGCTGCTTCCTGGCTTGCTCCCCATCTCTTGCTCAGTCTTTTTTCTTATAGAACCCAGAATCACCAGCCCAGGGTGGTCCCACCTATAATGGATCAATTCCTCCCACCCCATCATTAATTAAGAAGATGCTCTACAGGCTTCCCTGCACCTCAGACTTGTGAGGCATTTTGTCAGCTGAGGCTCTCTCCAGTATGGTGACTCTAGTTTGTAGGCTGATATAAAGTAGCCTGCACAGCGGCCATGCTGAAGAGGCTTCTCCTACTGCATTTTTCTATCTCCTTCTGTTAGCATGTTTAGCAGAACCTGATAGAGATTTTACTCCCTTGTTGGATATGGAACTTGAGACAAGAAGATTCATCAGCAGAATTTCCAGGTGCTTAGTGATTCAGTCTTTATTTCAGAACTTTCTCAACCAGCCGACAGTTAGGATAAAGACACAGAGACTTATTAATTTTAATTATAACTAAGGAAGTAGCCATAGCTACTTCCTAGGTAGCTCATTTAACTTAATTAACTGACTATTCTAATCCTCAACCCTGCAACGTGGTCCATTTTCCCTTTTTCATTCACTCCTGACACCTGTTCATCTCCATGTCATGCTGACAAGTCCCCACATCTCATTCTTCTCCCAGAGACCCCCTCTCAGGCTGAAAGTCCCTCATATCCTCTCCTCTCTAGATATTGGCCTCCAGATCTTTTTTAAGCCAATCAAAAATTAAGGGAAGAAGACTCTTTACAAAAGATAATGCAGGTGCTGAACCTTAAAAAATAACAATACCAAAGTCCAACAGTATTCAGCTAGCTGCCTGTACAGAATTAACAATCAAAGAATAGAGAGACCTTTACACGGGGCACAAAGAGATCACCCCAACAACTCAGTGTATTTCCATCTCACTTTTGCTGTCTGTGCCCCTATGTGTTCCCTGCAAACATTCTGCCCTCTTTCTCATGTCTTCTGGATACTAAGCTGTTTCCTGCCACTCTTCCCTAACTTGTTTTTCATTAAGTGGAATCAGACTGTATTCTTAACCTCCCAAAATGTGGTTTGTCTGAAGCTTGTTATGAAATCCCCCACAATTTGCCAATCCAGTTTTCTTAAACCTGACCCTGTGCAAACAAAGTCACTGAGGGTCTAGAGGACAAGTGACAGCTGCACCCTCCAGAGAAGGGGACAGAGGAGGAGGAACAGGAGATGCCCCTGGTTAGAGCAAATGGCTGCTTAAGGGGTCCTGTGGATGGACTGTGTTGTCAAACATTACTTGGTGTGCTTAAGAGTGAACTGGGCAGATGGTCAGGGGAGGGCCCTCAGGAGACCACATGCAGAATAAAGGACACACAGGACCAGAAAAAGAACATTCTTGGAAAGCATAAATAAGGGACTTGTCATTCACATTGTAGAAGGAGACAATTCCTTCGTCACAGTCCAGGAAAATCCCAACTCGATGGACTATTGAAAGGGAGAGAAGTTTTCGAGGCAGTAATCGAGGTGAGTGGTACTCGAAAAATAACTCCATGACCCAGAAACCATTCTTGGGAGACATGGGGAAGAATCCTTTCTTCATGACACTCTCCCTACATACCCCTAGCACCCAGTAAGCCGTATCTCCCACCTCCACCTCCCAGTAATGTTTCCCTGAAGTGAAGGTCTCATGGCCTAACACACAGGGCAAGGTGTCAAATCTCTCTGGCCTATCAGGTGATGTTTGACACGAGGCTTCCCAGTGAACTGATTTTAAATTTTCGCTCACAACAAGCTGGGGGTGGGCCGTGTTCAGATCCAGAGTCACGTCAACTGGAGACAAAGAGAAAGTGCATCAGTGAATATCAGATGGAAATGGTCCTTCCCTCCTTTTCTAAAGTCACACAGCAGTGTTCTGGAAGCTAACAGAACTGACAGTCCTCAGGTAAGAACTGCATGCTCTCAGCCTCTATTCTCTAAGCAGCAGCCACAGCAATGTCAAAGCCGAGAGCATCCAGGGGCTGTGCTGACACCACCCTGTCAGGGGTGTTCATTATTTTTTAAAAAATTGTGTTTGTTTCTCAGCATGTCTCTTACCCTGGCTATCATATGAAGAATTGAGAATCCATTATGTTATTTTAACAAGCTTCAAAGCATAATACTGAGCAGTATTAACTCTATTCTTAACCCTTTATGTTAATTTGGCCTTTTCCCAGCATGCATCCCAGACATATTTGCACTTTGTTGCTTTGTTTGCTGAGTGCTTCTCCTCCCTCCTATACATGTCCTGTGCCTGAATCCCTTACTTCCTTCTTTAACTCCTCTTCCCCTGGCTGGCAGGAAGTCCAGCCCTACTCTATCCTGCTCAGAAATTGGCTGTAAGCTGCTTTATTTGTATATCAGGGGACACTTGGGGGACAGTGTTTATACAACATAGAGACAGGAGAATCTCAGAAGAAGGATTGCAACCAGATAGAGGGGTTATGAAAAACAGCATTTGAATTACACAATATCTTTATGCTTACAATAAGGAGCTGGTCTCCAGGCCAGCCACCAGAAGTCCTTCAGGAATCTCAAGAAAATATCAAGCTTTCTCCCACAATTAAAAATCTTTCTGTGCTCACTACTATAAGCTTTTCAACAGTTTCACTTCTGCCTGTTCTTGGTCTTTAAGTTCTTGGGAGGTGTTGTGGTTTAAATGACATTGATCCCTATTGGTTTATGTATTGCAGCTGGTGGAACTGTTTGGGAAGGGTCAGGAGGTGTGGAGGAAGTGTGAGCTTTGAGGTTTCAAGAGGCTTGTGCCATTTCAAGTGTGCTCTCTATTCATGTTATGTTTCAGACACACTCTCTCTGTCAGCTGCTGCCTCAATGCCATCCTGCTGGCTGCCATGTTCTCTGCCATGATGGTGATGTATTTTTATCCCCCTGGAAGTGTAAGCCTTCAATATACCCTTCCTTCAAATAGTTGTCTTGTTACGGAATTTTATTACAGCCATAGAAAAGTAAGATCTCAGAGCCCAGAGCAAGTGAACTGACCTGCATATAACCGTGCCAATCTCCATTCTGAAAAACAAAAACAAAGCCAGAAGAAAATTTTATGAACAGTACAACAAAGAAAATGTTAACATATCAAATATTTAGGAGTTTTCTATAAAATGAGCAACTATTTCTCAATGGCCTCCTAATGCTAGAAAAGTATGGAAGTAGAAAAAATTAGAAGGGCCACATACAGGCAAGATAGCTACAAATGTATGTGATGTAACATCAGCTATAAAAACCAAGGAAGGAAGCTGTAATCCCAGTACTCTGTGGATTTGAGGCCAGTCTTGTCCACAAAGCAAGTCCAGGATACTCAAGGCTACATGGAGAAACCCTGTCTCAAAACAAAACAAACAAAAAAACCAAACCAAACCAAAAAAAAAAAAAACAACAAAACTACAAAAGCCCCTGTTTCTATGAAAATATCGAGGAAATTCCTGTAGGTTTGCAATCAGTTCTTCAGATGGTTATAGACTGTTGCTCCATCTGTGGTGAGTGAAAGGCAATACTCGGCAACTGATGGGTCATTGGTGCTTGCTTCAGACAGCACCACAGCCTGGGAAAATGCAGTGTCCAAATCCTATGTAGCAGTTTCTGCTGAGATCACAACTTTCCATCTTGGAGGAAGCTCATCCAGACAAAGGATGATAATGGGAAGGCAAACTATATGATATACTAAGAAGCTGTGAAAGATTTCCTCCTTTGGGGAAGCTTATGTTTAACAAATAAATATAACTGAATAGTAAAGTAAACAATGCTGTAGCTTCAGGAAGTCCCTGACACTGACTAGATGCACTAGGTCCCTTCTTTTCTAAGCATGTATAAGCTCTGAGGACTGCTGAATGACATTCTCAGACAGCTGAACTGTCTTAGAAGCAGAGAGCAGCTGACAGAAAATCCGGCAGCTCCATGCAAGAGGCTCAGGCCAATTGAGTTACCTGGACAGAATACTCTCTAACATGCTGAGATGTCTACAGGCTCTGCACTGTGCTCCAGGCTTCCAGCTTTCATAAGCTGCCTCCTATGCTGGTCTTGGTGACATAGTTGTCTTTGAGTCATTCCTGCTCCTGGAAGTCATCCTTCACTTTATTACTATAACACTGTCTTTGTTAGAGTAACTGTTGCTGTGATGAAAGCTAATTGGGGAAGAAAGGGTTTATTCGGCTTATGTGTGTGTCTGCATTACAATTAATCACCAAAGGAAGTCTGGACAGTAACCCAAGCAAGGTAGGAACCTGTAGGCAGGAGCTGAATGTAGAGGCCATGGCAGATGAACGGACTCTCTCTAGCTTGAACAGAGCAAGCATGGCTGTGGCAGGCCTACCCCTTCTCCCCATTCCCTCTGCCTTGCTGAAAACCCTCAGATACTTTCCTGAAGCTGAGCACCAGATCTATTCCCTTAGTTGCCCTCTTCCTCCTTCTAAGGCTAAGTGTTCTCCCCATCTCTCATACCCTCTATCTCCTGTTTTTGTCTGCTATTCTTTGCCTCTGTAACATTGGGGCAAATAAGTCATATTTGTGCTGAGAACTTGGTTTCGCAGGTGCTAAGCTGATACTTTTCCTTTCTGCAGGGTGATGCTTACTGGTTGGTTCATTCTGCTTTTGTATAAAACCCAAGACCATCAGCCCAGGGACTGCACCATCCTCAATGATTGAGCCTTCCCCCACCAACCACTACTTTAAAAAAATGCCTTACAGGCTTGCTGGCAACCTGATTTTATGAATGTATTCTCTCAATTGAGATTTCCTCCTCTCAGCTGACTTTAGCTAGAGTCAAATTGACATAAAATTATCCAGCAATAACCCTAATAAAACTCAATGGTTTAATAAGCTGGACTTTAATGATATCTGTACTTAGTTCTCTTCCTGGTTCTCTGTCTAGTGTGAGTGGATATATTTGCTCATATCTCCCCAGGCAGACCTTCAGACAGATCCTCAGTCAAGAATCTGTGCTCACTTGCAAAGCCCTACATTCTAGAACCTGTACACAAGAGTCTTGTAGTAATGCATTCTATCACATTCTCCAAATATAAGCCAACTGCCAAGTACAGCTAGTTTCCCTCCTAGAATTTAATAACTGTGTACTGCAAACTGATGGTGTGACCTCTCGGGTGTCAAGGTTTAAGGAGCTGGACTCCACTAAGGTCAAACCCTACTCTATTCTGAGCTCTGGACATTTGGTATTTCATGTGTATATATTCTCTTTCTACTTTGGAAATTCTGAAATAATAGGATAAAGGAAGTATAGTTTTTCTTCAGGACAGAAAAATCTACCCATACCCCAAAATGCATCCCTTGTTTGATACCACCATCTATAAGTCACCTCCTTTTCTATGACTTACCTTTAGAGTCATTACTCTGTCTGTGTCTTGTCCTGCATTTTTTCCAAGCAAGATATATTACCATAAGGCCCACGAATGCTGACAGCAACAGCAACAGCAATGTGACACCCGAGAGTGAGGAAGACGGTTCTGTAACAACACAGACGAAAGGTGTTTGCCAACATCTTTGGAGAAGTCAGTAGCTTCGGACTCTCAGAAGCTGAGGTGGTGATGGTGGAACCCTCACTGTGTGCACCATGGCTTGCTGCAACAGAGCCACCTGTGGTCAGTGACACTGGCTATTATTACACCCCAACATTGTCAGAGATACTTTGATTCCGTGTGGCAGAAGTAGAAAAACAGAACAAGACAACACACAGAAGACTTTAAGGTTAGAACGGTCTGATCTTTTAAAAATGAACTTTGATTGAGCAGTGAATATACAGCTAGAGTCCCAGGACTCAGCACTTGTGGCATGGCCCTGAGTTCGAGGCTATCCTGGGCTGCAAAGGGAACCCTATAAAAATTAAATGCAAAATTTTAAGGCAGCTAGGAAACTGGTCATGGTGGCACATGCCTATAAACCCAGCACTCGAGGATGTAGAGGCAGGTGGAACTCTGTGAGTTTGAGGATGGCCTGCTCTACAAATTGAGTCCAGGAGAGCCAGGGCTATACAGAGAAATTCTGTCTTAACTGCCCACCTCCCACCAAAAAAAAAAAAAAAAAAGGAAAAAGAAAAAAATGTAGCTGGGTGTGGTATCATAAGCCTATAATCGCTGCCCTTGAAGGCTGAGGCAGGAGTGCCATAGGTTCAGAACTAGCTCGATTCAGAAGGAGACCTTGTCTAAAAGAAAAAGAATATTTAAAAAAATTGTTCAGGGTGAATTTTATGGGGGTGGGGGTAAGGGGCAATGCCTCTGAATGTAACAGAGCATACTTAACTGGTAGCCTAAGCATCAGAAAAATCACGAAATAGTTTTTGAGACTCCCCTCCACCATTGGATACCTGCGCTCCGCCCAGGTGCATGCAAAGACAAGAGGGTCCTAAATCTCTTGGTACTGGAAATAGGGGCAGGTGTAACTCAGAATTTGGGTGCTGAGCATTGAACTTGGGTCTTCTGCAAGAGCAGCAAGGAACATCTCTTTACTCTTGAAAAATACTTCTATTAAAACACTTTTGTAGCCAGGTCTGGAAGAGCATCCCTTTGACCCAGACTTTGGTGTATACGTGTGGGGGTAAGGGGTAGGTAGGCAGATCTTGTGAGACTGGGGCTAGCCTGGTCTACCATAGTGAATTCCAGGCTACAAAAAAAAAAGTCTGCCTAAAAGAAAATACATTGTTATCTCTATGTACTACATGACCCAGCATCCACATTTTCTTGTTTGAAATAAAAGTCTCAAAGTGACAAAAATAATTCCTTCAGCAAAATAGAACTTCCTCATTTGTGTGAGTACCTATAATGGATGTTCAGGTAAATACTTCTAATGGTGACAGCTTCCTCTCAAAGGAAGATGTAAGGATATGGATGTTTGCCAACACTGTTCATTCTTAACGTGGTGCTGAACGCTGGAGAGAAAGGAGGAACACTTTTATCTACCGATGACCTGATGACATGGCAGTTCACATTGAAAACACAAATGATTGTATAATCTACGTAGCTTTTCTTCTCGAGGATCTCCTAAGTATGTGCTGGACGTGTAACATGCTGATGCGTAACAAGGTTTGTGGGAGGCACGTGTTGTGCAGGGGGAGTGAGTGCCCGTTCATCATCCTTATCAATCAAAAGGACCCAGATTCGATACATGATGACCTACACACTGACACCGTGAAACTGCTGCGAGAAATCGGTCCCACCCCAGGCTCAGGTAGAGTAGGTCTGACACTGTCAAACGGTTCATCTTCCTCTTCTACACAGCCAATGGCAACCAACAGCCATTTTGAATGTTAGTGACCAAGATTCTAAGATGTATGTAATATCTAGACATCGAGCGAAAAAAGAAGGAAAAGTTGGAAGATCCTGGCTACCAGAGAGATGAGGCATAGGCGGAGGGGTGCAGGGTACTTTTTAGCCCAAAGTATAGAAAGAGGCCTGTTTACTCACAAGAAATGGCTTGCTTAGTCTGAGTTATTACTCCAGCCCAGGGGGAGGTGGGAGGATCGTTTCAAGAAGAACTTTAAGGGACACAGGAACCGAATTGGAAGCTACAGAGGGAAAAGAAGTTGTGGTCCACTGTAGAGGATTTTAAATTCAGAACATGGTTGCTTTGGTAAGAAATCCCAACTGGAATATAAACGACCTTAAATCCAGGAGACAGAGATAAGCAAATAAGAGTTCAAGGCCAGTCTGGAAAAGTTACTTAGTTGAAGGTAACATCCATATTTGAAAGTGATGTGATGCTAGAAAAATCAGAGAAAGATTTGATTGAATCTGAATTTGAATGCCAAATTCTCATGAGAACCAGGAGGATAGGGAAGCTACTTAAAGGAACAACACAGAGAAAAAAGGAGAGAGGGGCAAAGGCAGTTTCACCAGGACAGCAGTAGAGAGACAGGTTGCAGAGAAAGAATACAGGTGAAGATGAATGAGCCAGAGAATGAGAAGGAGCCAGAAGATTAGAAAAGATTGTTGGACTTATTTTGAGGCCAAGAAAAGTAGTTCAGAAGCTGAGAGAAAAGCTGATTGTATAAATTGGCTGGGAAAGGAGTTTGAGCTAGAACAGCTACATTGAAGTAGCCAGCAAGAACTCAGTAAGAACAAGAAAGGGAGAGCTTATTAAGCAGTAAGTTTCAAAGGCTGAAAACATTCTAGGCCAAAGCTAGACTGCAGAGTCTAGAAGCCTCCAGGACTCGGCCTAGCTTAGCTGACAGAGGAAACAAACCTCCAAGACAACTGAAGTAAGCTAATAAAAGTTCTTTTACAGTCCACACTCTCTCTCTATAGGTGCCCAGATTATAGAAGGCAGTACAGGTCATTACAAAAAGAAAAAACAAACATATGTCCTCCCAAAATAGATTTAACAACAATAAAATCATTGACAAGTAGGAATCTGACAGAAGATAAAACGTTCAAACAGTACGTGCAGGTAACCAGGACATCCTTCCCTCACAGAATGCAGATGGCTCCAGAAGATGGAGCTGATGCATGCCACAAAATACATATTTGTTGGGTCTCTGCTGCCATTCCCATAAACCTCCTGAAATCTCCAAAGTGGCGGCTTTCCTGTGCTACAGAGATGTCAGCAGGTTGAGGCTCCTGGGCACAAGGAGATGTTGAAGAGTTTAAATTAGCCTGGGTATAGTTGGCCTAGGCATAACTCCATTTTTGAAATAAAGAGCCTACTAGGCTGAGAGCTGAATTCAGGTACAAGGAAATATCACAGAATGTACACCTGGCAGAGAACAAAGTTAACTCTCCTAGCAACAGCCTGCAGGAAATATTATAGAATAAATGCTTCATAGAAAACAGAGACAATCTCCCTGTCAATAATTATTGGGAATTGGTTGAGAAACAGGTGGGAAAATTCTCCCCAATGTTTCAGATTTAGTTAAGAAGAATAGCAATTGTCCCTCAGAGAGGCATGTGCCTTAGGTAATTGTGATTCAGAGAAGGTCACCTCACCCCTCTAACTTAATCCTGTAAGGTTAAGGCATATGCCCCACCCCCCATTTGCTGTCATAGAAACATGTGCCCCAGTGCTTGCTGTCATGGAAACACCCTGATCACAGACTTTCCATTTAAAAATCCTGTTCACTCAAAGCTCGGAGTCCCACTTCTCTACTGCTGCGTCAGTGAGATGGGTCCTGAGTTCGATCCCTCTTCTAATAAAGCTCTCTTGCTATTGCATCAAGTCATGTAGTGGTGGTCTCTGAGGGTCCTGGGGACAAATCATGTGTTCAAACATTGGTAAGAGGAGATAGGAGAGGTAGAGGTAGATGATCACCCAGGGCCAGAGACCAAATCTTATGTCTGCAATGAAGCTTTCATGCAAACCACATAGGTCCTTGGTATAAATATACTGGTGCCTAGGGTATGTACTTCCCACCAGGCCTTGTGTATCTCTTCCAGGATATGTTCCACTATGTATGACAAACAAAAAAATCTTGTAAATAATTTGTTTCCTAAATTTTGTCAGCCATTGTCAAAATTGCTGAACCTGAGAGTTATAGTTGTTTGGGGTTCTGACCTGGTCAGTCAGAAACACTTTTGATAAACCTAGATCTATGACTGTCACCTTGAGGAAAAACAGCAAAGGTTCACCTACCTGAACCTGCCTGTATCTCTGCCTCATGAGCCATATTTTGGCATAGCTGACCACTGGCTACTGTGTACAGAAACTACAAAGAAGTTGTACTGCTCTCCTAAAAACCACAGCAAGATTTCTATGATGATAAGTATGTTAGAGTTTCTATTGCTCAGATAAAACCCAAAACAGAAAGCAACCTTGGGAGGAAAGGGTTTACTTAGGATTACAGTTGTAAGGGGAAATTAGGGCCAGAACTCAAGACAGGAACAGATGAAAAGTCCCTTGAGGAAAAATGCTTACTGCTTTACTCCTCATGGCTTTCTAGGCCTGCACCTAGGACCACCAGCCCAGAGGTGGCATCATTGACAATGAACTGAGTTGCCACATTCATCAACTGAGAAAATGCCCCACAGACTTGCCCAGAGGACAGTTCAATGGGGGCAATTTCTCAACTGTGTTCCCTCTGCCCAATTTACTGTGGCTTGTGTTAAGTTGATATAAAACTAGCCAAGACGACCAGTAAACAAAACTTGGGAGAAAAACATGTTTAATAATCTTTTGTGTGGCCTATGTATAGCATACTACTATGATTTTTTTTTAATTTGGATTGTGGCTACATCAGTTACTTTTTTGTTGCTGTGATAAAATACAATGACCAAGGCATCTTAAAGAAGAAAGACTTACTCTGGCTTATGATTACAAAGGGATAAAAGTTCCTCTAGAATTATGGTCAGGAAGCATGACAGCAAGCAGCAAGCATGGCGGCTGGCACAGGCAACTTAGAGTTCCTATCTCTCAACAAACTAGAAGTGTAGGTGGGTTTTTACTCCCAGGGATGACATAATATGTCCAGCAAGGCTCTACCACCTAAACCTCCCCTAACAGTGCCACCATGTAGGAACCTGACTCTGCCCCACAAGTACTCGGAATACAGTCATGCAATACTATGCTAGGCCTAGATTTTTAGATGTAATAGTCAAAAATAGAGCTTTTTCTCCACATACATGAAAGCCCATGATTACATAAGCTGATGCTGCAAAGGATTCACTGTCATTGGCTGAGGACTAGATTTTACCAGACACATATTTGAATCCAGATGTGGTGACACATGTCTGTTAGCCCAGCACCTGGGATGTAGAGCTGGTGAGATCAGGAGTTCAAGGGCAGAAACCACAGCATTAGACTGTATTTTTTCTTAAAGCATGTTTAAGGCTTATAATCATTATGTTTACAGCTTAAAACCATACCCATATACATCACTGTCAAAAAGGTCAAATCCTGTCCACTCACCAGTTACTTTCAGATAGATGAAGGCTTCTCCATGGTCTTGTTCATCCCTGAAGAAGCACCCATACACCCCTTCATCAAATGTGCTGATGTGGTGTATCTTCAGAGCAACATGCCCCAGAGTGATGTTGTCCCTCACTAGCGTCACCCGCCCCTGATACTCGCTCATCTGCTCTTCCTTCAGCTCTTGGCCTTCACGGTACACCATCACCGCAGGCGAGAATGTATTCCGGAACCAGCGCACCTCCATGTGCTCAGCGCTCACACTGGGTGACAGGTGACAAGGCAGCTGTGCGTCTTCACCCACTAAGGCCAAGATGGGCCCCGGGGGTCCAAGGACTTCAAAGTGACCTGCAGAACACCAAGCAGCATCAGAGAGGATATGGAGACAGGAACAGCATACTGACAGGAAGCTGAGAGAAAACCCCTCAAACTACTTTTATTCCTGTCTCATGGTTCACCTGAGTCACAGTGAGGATGGGTGGGAAGTTGCACTGTGACCCTGTGCATTGGTAGAGACACTTTAACCC
>JAQQSO010001690.1:0-22831 GCA_028658305.1 Pachyuromys duprasi
ATGACTTCTGCCCAAGCCCTTCTGGCTTTCATAGTTTCTGATGAGAAGTCTGGTATGAGTGTGATCGGTTTACCTTTATATGTTGCTTGACCCTTTTCCCTTGCTGCCTTTAATATTTTTTCTTTGTTTTGTAGGTTTAGTGTTTTGACTATGATGTGAGGAGATGTATTTCTTTTCTGGTCTAGTCTATTTGGTGTTCTGTAGGCTGCTTGTATGTTTGTGTACATTTCTTTTTTTAAGTTGGGAAAATTTTCTTCTATGATTTTCTTAAAAATATTTTCCTGTCCTTGGAGCCTGGAGTCTTCTTTTTCATCTATTCTAATTATTCTTAGGTTTTGTCTTTTGATGGCATCCTTAATTTCTTGGATGTTTTGTGCTTGGGATTTTTCTGATTTTTTATTTTCCTTGAGTGAGGAATCCATTTCAGCAAGCGTATCCTCTGCTCCCGAGATTCTCTCTTCCATCTCTTGTATTCTATTGGTGATGCTTACCTTTGTGGTTCCTGATCTTTTCTCTAAGTTCTCCAGTTCCAGGTTCTTCTCCCTTTGTGTTTTCTTTATAGATTCTAATTCCGTTTTCATGCTTTGTACCGTTCCCCTCAACTGATTGACTGTGTTTCCTATTTTGGTTGTTTTTCTCTCTGTCTATCTTTGATTGTTCCTCTATGCGGGCAGTTAATATCTTCTCCATTTCTTTGAGAGCCTTGTGCATTTCCTCTTTTTTGTCTCTCCTCCTGTTCCTCCAATATCTGCATAATCTAAGCTTTAATATAATTTTCCTGTGTCTCCACTGAATTAAAATCTCCACTGCTTTTGGCTGTTTCTGGTGGGGCCATGGTGTCCTCAATTTTGTTGGGTGAGTTCTTTTGCCGATTTCTGGGCATTTGTTTATATATAATCAGGGAGCTGTTTGTGCTTTAAGGCTGTACTTCAGTCTGAATCTGTCAATCTCTTGTGTCAGGAGTATTCGTCAAGAAGATCAGTGATTTCCCGTGGTTTGTTAGTGTGTGTTGTGTCTCAGTTGAACTCTGTTGTGGGCTCTGTTTGCCCGGCTTCGTTCTCTGTGCTAGAAGCTGTGAGCACTGCAGGCTGGGCACCCCTCTGGTCTGGAGTCTTTACTCCTCAATCTGTGCTAGAGTCTGAGTGTCCAGGTTTGAGATGTCAGCTGGGGGCTCTGAGCTCTGCCCTGGGCTTCCTGCTAAGGGCTCTTCCCTGTAATGGAGATTTGGCGCCTCCTTCTGGGCCAGGGGCTGTTCACCACAGTCTGAGATGATATTTGGGTCACACACAGTGGGTTTGGGTTGGTGTGCATCCGCTCTATGCAGGCCTGTCTGAAATGGTGCCGGAGGCCTTCTCTGTCTGGCCTGTGGACACACACACAAACTGAGGTTCTTGCTGGCAAATGGGTGCAGCATTCGCCCTCAGTGTGCAGTCTGGTCAAGATGGTCCCTGGATCCTCTCAGTCTGTGGTGGTTCCGGGTATTGGTGCGCACCTGCCACAAACCTGTGGGTTGAGGCAGAACTCGGGTTCCTCCCTGACCTGCAGGTGGACTCACACACTGACTGAGTTTTTGCTGGTGGAAGCGTGAGGCGCGCGCCAGCAGTGTGCAGACTGGTCAAAACGGTCCCCCATCTCACTCAGTCTGGGGTGGTTCCCGTGATTGGTATGAGCCTGCAGCACACCTGTGGGTTGAAGCAGAACCCGGGTGCAGTGTGCGCTCACAGTGTGCAGTTCAGTGAAAACGGTGCCTGGTTCCTCCTTAGACTGCCCACGAGACTGTGTGATCCAGTCTATAATGGTGGGTGCAGGCACCCAGCGCGGCTGCTCGTTCAGATCAGAGCTGTGCGCTGCTGGTCACCCGGAGATTTTTCTAGGTAATAACTGGGTGTCCCTAGGGTTTTCCCACTTGATTTTCTCACCGTAGGAGTTCCGCTGACCTGGCAATCACAAATGCTGGCGTTTTAGGTCCCAGAGTTCAGCCTCCTGGTTGCTGCATTGTTTCTGCTGTCCTACTCCTCAGACACAGTGTTCTCTCATGGCAGCCATCTTGGATTCTCCAACCATCTCACTTCTTAATGTATAACAATTGTTTAAATCAAAACAGGAAATGTACAAAATCATCATAGGGCACTATGAAAACATTAATTCATCTGAACAGCAGTACATCTTTATAAAGATACTATAGGAGATCTCGCCAACCGGGAGGTGTAAATACCCAGGGAATGATGGCAGTGAAGCCTCTTTCATACCATGCCAGAATATTCTGAGATACAGTAACAGCAGCACAGAAAAACGGGGTGTCAATTAGAGGAATAAATGATAGAGGCACAATCTTCGCCTCAGATTTACCTCTAGTGTAGACCCTGAAAAAATTAAATAATAATAATAAAAACTAAGATGCTTTCATGAAGCCCAGATGTGTCCTGAGTCCCTTTCCCCGAATGTCTACTGACAGGAAAGAAGAAATAGCAGGAAATGAAAAGCAAAATGAAGGTTACTGCATATGGTCAAAATATATGACCATATATATATTGGAAAGAGAGGGCTTTCACTAAAATTGTGTTCAATGAATTAACATCTATAAAAGACTTTAATGGACAGCAGTATTCTATGGCAAAGATACTTTGTATCACACCTGAGGTGAAACCTGAGTTTAATCCCCAGAAACAAAATGGAAAAAGAAAGTGTCAAGTCTAAATTGTCCTCTGACCTCCACAAACATGCCATGGTATATGTGTTCCAATAAATATACAAACAAAGATACACTAATGCACATTCACATGGGAACAGACAAAGGTAATTAACTGAAATGTAATAAAAAATGAAAATAATTTATAGAAAGTAAAAGAATAAACACAAGAAATGGACACCAGGAAGGAAAAAAAGGAAGGAAGGAAAGAAGAAACAAGGGAAGGAAGAAAGGGAGAAAAGAATGAAGGAAGGAAGAAAAGCACTCTATAATCAAGAAAAAGAAGAAACATATTGTTTCCTAGAGCCTCCAAATTGAAATAAATTTTTTCATCATCATCACATCAGGCCAAGAGTATTATGTTGGATATTAGAACTCCAACACTGGAAAAACATAAATCTCTTATCTGTAAGCAGCAGAGTTGTAGTAATGTGTTACATAAAAATTAGAAATATAAAACTATGTTCTTTCTTGCATTTTACTACAAATTTTTTTTCATACCAAAAGACTTAAGGGACATTGAAACCACATTTTTTACTGGGTTCTGGAAACATTTTCATTACTTATTAAACACATCTGCTATCACACAGAAGAGGGAAGTATGCAAGGCCAGGGCTGTGTGTGGTGCAGGCAGCTGGTTGGACTCTCAAGGAGGTTTGTGTTGGAGGCTGAAGCATTGTGGGAGGGACACTGAAAGTCTGCAGACAGTAATAAACTGCCAGGTCTTCAGCCTGCATACTGCCTATGCTGAGAGTGAAATCTGTCTCAGAACCACTCCCTGTGAAGCGATCAGGGACCTCAGTATGCCGAGTGGATGCATAGTAGATCAGCAGCTTAGGGGATTGCCCTGATTTCTGCTGGTACCAGGCCAAGTAGTTCTTTTGGTCTTTGCTGTATAAAAGACTCTGAGTGGACCTGCAGGTGATGGTGACTTTCTCTCCCACTGAAACAGCCAGGGAGGATGGAGACTGTGTCATCAGAATGTCTGCACTGGCACCTGCAATCAGGATTATACAATGAACATTCATATAGACACAAACATAGATTGTAAAAATATGTGAAATTTGTATTTAATATGTACTATCATTTTGTCAGGGTGTTATTATGTAATAATACTCTGGCACCCTCTCTGAATTTTTTATCACAAATAAGTGACTCTGCAAAGATTATAAATAATATTTTGAGTTTCTCACCAGATACCCAAAGCATCAGGGATATGAGGACCTGGGTCTGTGACTTCATCTTGCTTCCCGTGCTATCTGATGAAGTTCAGTTGTCACTGTGAAGGCCTGGTTTATAAATTCTCAGCAGCTGGGCTGGGCTGTAGGGGCCCATGCAAAGCAGTCAGCAAAACATAAGTAAATACATGTGCAGTGTCTATGAGTGCAGCTGTTGTCAATCACCAGTCAAAAATACTATTACAGGGAGCATGAACAATCACTGAAAGAGATTGCCTTACAGCTCTCAAACAGAAAAGTATTAGGTGCTCTCATAGCAGACCTGGGCTAATACCTGAGACATTTAAATCAATTGATTTTGTACAAACAACAGTAGAGCTATCTCAGGGCTGACAGTCTTAGGAAATTGATAGGATATGTTAAAAATAATCACAACAAAAGAAACAGAGTAAGAAAACATTCCAAAAAGAAAGAAATGGTAAAGGGAAGAAAAGATGAAAGGAAAAAAATTGAGGCTAAATATGTTCAATATTACTCATCCCCCAAACCACTCTTATACTGAAGACAGAGAGCAGGGCCTCAAACATTTGAGCTCTAGTTTTTTAGATAAATAAGGGACTAAGATACAAAGAGTACCCAGAATTCACTCTGTGGAAATCTTGGTGGACTTTAATTTAAGACTCAGATCATAGCAATTTTAATATCAAAGTAAAAAAAAAAAACAGCAGAAACTAACAAGTATGCTCCCCACAACTTCAGGAAATTGAAAGAGGGGTCTAAATCTGAAGACATGACAGAGAAATAAAACAGATTTTTCATGATGTCATTCCTGTAAACAAAAAATGCCATGAGTTTTGATTCAAGAAATACAAATGCCTGTGTAATTTATAAATCAGCAGCTTTGAAACTGGATTAAAGTGGGCTTTTGACATCATGAACAGGTAAGTCTCTCCAGATGGGGACACAGCCATCCTAATCTACATGATGATTTTATACAGACCAGTAGAACACTACATCAGTCAGGGACAGTTGCTAAACCAATGGTGAAAAAAGACAAGTTTGGTTATGAGTGAGAAATCAATAGTGATAAGAGAAATCACAGAACCTACCAGGACTAAATATTACTGAAATCAGAAAGTATATATAAGAAGTAAATTATGAAGCCAGAATCATGTGTAAAATATAAGAGAAAAAATAAATAAATCAAATATCATGGCAAGGAGTAGTGATTCACATCCATACTCCCAGAACTGGAGAGACAAAAGCAGTAGACTTATGAGTTTGAGGCCATCCTTGGGTACATACCTATGTCTAGGCCAATCTAATCAATACATGGAGACAATCTCTCAAAAATGTGTATCATTAATCACCTGGATACAAGGCAGTTCATGGCATTATCTACCCAAAGCAAGTTATTTATCTGATGTTAATGTTTCACCATTAAGCTACAAATATAATTGAAAACTAAATATTTGTATATCCAATATTCATTTCCTTCTATTTTGAATTAAATATAAAATTTTATACATCTACTTCTCAGGTATAAAACATTAAATAATTTCTGATAAGGACATGCAGATCTCCTCTGTAAACCATTAACACAACATCATATGAGAGAGGTAGGTCTTATGAGGATACAGGAATTTCCTCATCCCAAGGTCAAGAATTTGACAGACAAGGAGCTCTGCTCCTGTCAGTGTCTCAGAAGTTGTCATATGCTTTTGATCTTCACTAAACTTTACACTTCTCCTTCTGATAGCAGCAGTGAGATCAGACTTTGCTCTCATGACATTTACAGTGCTCCTTCAGATTGGACAAATGGAGACAGGGATATTACAAATCCAAAGACTCCATGGGCTTCTTACAGTATGTAAGGGGAGAGCATGGGGTCTAAAGAGATAAAAGTTACAGATTATATTATACATAATATAAAGAGTCCAACAGTCCTTAGTTACTTATCAAGTTTCCACAGTAGGTAGGTCCTGGTGCATTAGATTCTCTTGGCTCTGATTAGAAATGGACTCTAACCCTGCTGGCTGAGTACAACACTGATTAATATGCCTCCACCCTTGTAAAAAGGAATTCTGATGCTGATGCCCTTCAGCTCCTGGGTCACAGCTCCGTCTTCCATGGACCGCACTGTGGACTCAGGACAAGGGAATATCAGTCTGAGATGCAAATTATCCTGGGAAAGTGTAAAGCTGAACTCAGCTTTTCTGTTTGAGCATGCAGAATCTTTTATTATTTGGATGAATGGCTATGTCTACCCAACACATGTAACAAGACATAATAGACACAGGAAGAATTTTGAAGGAAACCTGGCAAAAAAAAAAAAATACTGCTTTACTAAAAGATTCTGATTAACAATAATGACTTTATTTAAGAGGTGCTCAACCTGTGGGTCCCAACCCCTTTGAGGTCAAAAGACACTTTCAGAGGGGTTGCCTAAAACCATGGACTTTTCAGATATTTCCATTGTGATTCATAACAGAAAAATTATAGTCATGAACTATCAATGAAAAAATCTTTTGGTTGGAAGTCACCACAACATTAGGAACTATATTTAAAGGGCTGCAGTATTAGGATGGTTGAGAACTGATGGTTTATATGAAGAACTTTCTTTATATTCTATGCCAAAGATTTTCTTTACTTAATAAAAATAATATCTTACAGAACTTCCATGTTGCCGTAGAAAGTAATATTTTCTATTGATAAATGTTTTAGTTAAACAGTGCTTAATCCTAAACCAGCTGTATACACAAATCACCATACAGAGATTGGGATTTATTTAATTAACCTAGAGTACATTGTTGGACAATGATTACTCCACCCTAAACCTCCAAACCCACATAGTTTTCTGTCATTCAGATTTTACCCATTATACTTGTTTTTAGTCATATCTAAGGTCCAGTCCATCTCTCCACATGGTTCCAAGCTTTCTCCTATGGATTCTCCCTTCTCCTCTCTCCCTTCCTTCCTCTTCCTCCTACTCCAGAACAGGATGACCCACCCTATCCTCTCCATTGGTCAGCATTGTAGCTGGTTGCTTTAACTGACAATATAGAGAACAAATGGTGGCAATTTTATACAAGCTTGAGACTGGTAATGCTTAGAATAAGCATCACAATGCAATGTCTTGATTAAAACCAGATAATGGAGGAACGAAATCAGCATTTGAATGAACAAGGGTAAATTGTACACATTCCAAAAGAACATTATACAAACATAATGTATAAAGTATATAAATTAACTTACACCTAACTAAAAGATCAACTGTCCTACACTGTAATGTTTTAAAACTTTGTGTTAACTGACATGTGTTTGTCTGTAAGTTTATTAGGTAGAATCCCTTAAATTTTTCAGTTAATTATATTTATCTTACCTCTAAGAAACGTTTTTAAGTTAAAAGCTTTGAGTTTAATATTTTAAACAATAACCTAGTCTGCATTATGCAACCATTTCAAGAGTTTTGGTGACAATAATATTTTGTGATATTACAGTATGTATCTTTGGTTCTTATTTACAGTCAGTAGAAGAATGAAACAATTCTGAGGTGGAGGTCTAAAAATATCCAGTGGAATGACCCACTCACTGTGATGGGGACGATTGAGTACAGCATCAACTTTGGGACCATCACTTTTGATGATGTGCTTTATCCACAGTGAAGCAAGTTCTTTCACTAGTTTAAGTACGCAGCCTGATCACTATTCCATGTTCATGCCTCTCAGACTTTTCTGCTCTGGATGATATTTATAGATTGTTGAAATAAAGACATCACAGTGAACACAGGAACAAGAGGGTCAGATGTGAAAAGGGAATGGAGATGAGGTTGAGGGAGTAAATGCAAGGAAAGACAGGTAGAATTTGGGGCATTTGAGGGATGATATGGTAGAGAAAACTAGAGCAATGGAAACTTTCTATAATATATAGAAGGCAATCTGGCATAGCCATATACTCACTGTAAGTCATGGGAGTCATGACACCAGCATAGCTGCTTGACACAGTCTCAGTAGCTTAGTTCCATGAGACTGGCACCACTGTTGTCCTATTATATTTTTCAGGCAGCACAGATTATAAACCAAAGTCTTAGTGATTGGGTTGGTGGATGCTTTCCACTTTTGGGAGCCTGCAATGCATGTTTCCATTTCATTGACACTAGAACATGTAAGCATGGGCTCCAGGGAGGCACCAGCTCAAATTCTCCTTGATCAAAGTGTTGCATGGGTGTTGTCCTCTGTTGTGAGACACTAATGTTAGTTTGAAGAAAGAAAGCTTATGTCTTAGCAATACCCTATGTTTGGAGAATTGCCCTGGGACCCAGGTAGCCAATGCTGAACTGAATACAATCTAATCCTGACACTGGAAGTCTCACCTGGCTACAGTAATGGTCAACTGAAACTCCATATCCCCATCACTAGGAGTCCTTAGTATCACATTTGTAGATTATAGGAAGTTTCCACTACACTGTGTTTCTATACCACCGCAGCACAACACCTAATTCCATCTATGTCTTTCCACACTCTCCCCTTTACCCCATTCTCCTCACACCTTATTACACTGTTTCCATCCTCACCTGTCCCATGTCTGCCCATAAAAATCTGCTCTACTTCCCTCTGCCAGGGAATCCAATCTGCCATGTGTCCACCCTTATCCCATCCTCTTGACTTACATTTTTTGGGTCTGCAGACTTTAGTTTGTTTATCACTTGCTTATCTGTCCATATCTACCTATACACTAATACATACCATATTTGCCTTTCTGGATCTGGGTACATCACTCCTGATAATTTTTTGAGTTCCCTCCATTTGCCTACAAATTTCATGATGCCATTTTTTTTGAATAGCTGAGTAAAATTTCATTTTGTAAATTCACAACATTTATTTTTATCCATTCTTCAGGTGAGGGACATATAGATTGTTTCCATTTCCTCGCTATGATGAACAAAGCCAAAGTGAACATGGTAGATCAAGTTACTTTATGGTAGGATGGAGTGTCCTTCAATAACATGCCCAAGAGTTGTATAGTTTGGGGTTGAGGTAGATAGTTTATGAGTTTTCTGAGGAAATGCCATATTAATTTCTAAGTGGTTTTACATGTTTGCCCACCCACCAGCAATGGAGGAGTGTTCTCCTTGTCCCACATCTTTGTTAGCATGTGGTAATTTGTGGTATTGATGATAGCCATTCTAATAGTGGTAAGATGGAATCCCAAAGTAATTTTGATTGGCATTTCTCTGACGACTAATGTAGTTAATATTTCTTTGTTTCTTAACTATTTGAGATTGCTGTATTAAGAAACTCTGTAGATATCTATACCCCATTTTCTCATTAGAGTACTTGGTTTATTATATCTAGCTTCTTTAGTTCTTTATATATATTAGATATTAGCCCTCTATTGAATATGGAGGAGAAAAGCTTTTCCCATACAAAGCTACTATTCTGTAGATTTGAAGGTGTTCTTTGTTTTACAGTTGTTTTCAGTTTCATGAAATCCCATTTATTAATTCTTAGTGTCTTCCCTATTGCTATTCTTTTTAAAAAAAATGTCTCCTATGTGAATGTGTTCAAGGCTAGTCCCCACTTTCTCTTCTTAGGTGTTCATTATATCTGGTTATATGTTGACATATTTGATCTACTTATAGTTGTGTTTTGTACTGGGTCATAAACATGCATCTATTTGCATTCTTCCACATAGAACTATCCAGTCTTACAAGCAATATTTGTTGAAGATGATGTCTGTTTTCTAGTGTGTATTTCTGGTTTCTTTACCAAAACTTAGATGTCCATAGGTGAGTGGATTTAAGTCTAGGTCTTCAATTCCATTTCATTGATCACCATGTCTATTTGATAACAATAGTACACATTTAAAAAATATGGTTCTGTAGTACAACTTCAAATTAGATATGGTGGTACCTCTTTACAAGTTATTTTATTCTTCAGGACTGTTTTATAAATCCTGTTTTTATTTTCGTGTGTATTTTCATATAATATTAAGATATGTCCTTTTAAGTTCTTTGAAAAATATTGAGTTGGAATTTTGATGGGGATTACATTAAATCTGTGGGCTAATTTGGTAGAATGGCCATTTTACCTATTCTACCCATTAATGAGCATGGGAACATTTTCCCACTTCTGATATTGTCTTCAATTTCTGTCTTCAAAGAATTTAATTTTTTTTAAAATAAGTCTCTCATTTGTTTGGTTCAAGTCACCCCAAGACATTTTTATATTATGTGAGGATATTATGAAAAATGTTGTTTCATTTATGTCTTTCTCAGTCTGTCACTTGGATATAGGAAGGCTACTGAAACTATGGATGGTAACTATACCCTTGAAAATACAGGATATACATAATCTCACACCAGCCCAGACTACTATGCACAGCAATGTATATATTTCTACATACTAGATATATTTAATATATATCAAATTAGACTCCAAACAAAATTTAATCATTAGAGATTCGAAGGATACTACATACTTATCAATGTAAAAATCAACCAAAATATAATTACATATTTTTAAGTCTATGCTTCAAACAGAAGGTCACCCAACTTTGTAAAATAAATACTATTATAGCTTAAATCACATGTAGACCTTCACACACTGACACTGGTAGATTTTAACACCCATGCTTTCCATAGATAGGTCATTGAGACAAAAAATTTTGTAGATGTTTTGGTTTATGATACCTTGACATGTTTTTGTTAAAATTCCAAGTTGTGGGTTAAAGTTTGTCCACACTTGTTAAGTGTTTCATGTGGAGTGCAGTCTTTACCTGGTGGTATTAGAAAATTCTGAGAACTTTGAGGTGTATAAATATGACAGCCCAGAGGAAGAAGGCATGGCTGCTTGGAGGAGGACTGCTTGTTGCTGGTTCATCCTGCTGCTGCACTTGCTGTTTGATTTGCTGGTTACCTTGACTTCTGGATTTCTGACAAATGATATTGGTATTGCTCCCAAATGAATCCTACAAACCTACTTGGTGGAAAGTAGCAGAGAACTGTGACACCTATTCCCACTAGCCTTCCTTTTCTGCTCCTTGTGTTGAGGGGTTTGAGAAGAGGTGAAAGTATTTAATAACCCTAAATAATGCATTTTTTAAATATCAAGGTCAACAAAACCTAAAAAGAGAAATACTGGTGCTGACATTATAAACCAAATGGACCTAATATATATTTACAGAAGGTTTCACCAAAAAATGAAAGATTACGCTTTCTACACTGCATCTCACAGAGCATTCATCAAAACTGCACACATATGTGAATACAAAGCAATTCTCAACAGATACAAGAAAATTGAAAAAACTCCTTGTATCCTATATGAACACTAGGGATTGAATTTGGATATAAATAACAAAAACAACAGACAGTTTGAAAACCCACGGAAACTGAAAGTTTTTCACAGAATGAAAACTAGAGAAGATATAAATGAGGAGAGAAAGTAGAGTTTCTGTAATTCAAAGAAAGAGAATACACACCATACCCAAATTTATGGAGTACAATGAAAATAGTGCTAAGAGGAATGTTTATAGCACTAAATGCCAACATTAAAAAATTGAGGAGACTTCAAAAAAGCAATTTCAGTTCCCTTGAAAACTGTAGAACCCAAACAAATAATCACACCCATGACTATATTGCAAGAAAGAATTAAGATGAGGACTCAAATAAAAAATCAGAAATAGATAACAATTTTAAAAATCAATATAAGAAGGAGTGTGTTCTTTGAGAAAAATCAGCAAGAAAGGAAAACCCATATCTAAACTAACAAAAACAAAACAAACAGAAACAGGGAGAGAATATCCAAATTAACAAAAGTAAAAATAAAAAAATGGAACATAACAAAAGATGCCCAAGAATTCTAAGAACATATTTATTTTAAAAACTGTACTCCACCAAACTAGGAAATCTAAGAGAAAATAATAATTTTGTTGATAGGTACCACATACCAAAGGTGCACCACAATAAAATAAACAATCTAAACAGACCATTAAACCCTACAGAAGGAGAAGCAGTCATTAAAATTTTTCTAAATGCAAAAAGCCCAAGGCCAGAGGACAATAGTGCAGAATTCTACAAGGCCTTCAAAGAAAATTAATGCCAGTACTCATCAACTTTTTCTACAAAACAGAAAGAGAAAGAACATTGCCAAATTCATTTTATGAGGACACAGTTACCCTAATACTCAAACCACATAGGGACTCAAAAAAGGGGAACTACAGACCAATTTTCCTTATGAACACAGATGTAAAACCTGCTCAATAAAATCCTTGAACCTGAATCCAAGAACAGACCAACAAGATCATTCACCGCAATCAAGTAAGCTTGATCTCAAACATGCAGGGATGGCTCAATATTGGAAAAAAAACAAAATAGTCAACATAATACACCATATAAATAAACTGAAGTTAACAGATAAAACTTAAAATTACATGTTCATCTCTGATGCTGAAAAATCCCTTTCAGCAAAATCTAAAATCCACTCACAATAAAAATCCTAAAATAATTAGAGATGTGAGGAACACCTAAACATAATAAAGGCAATTTTCAGAATGCTGGTGGCCAACATCACATAAGTGGAGAGAAATTCAAAGCAGTTCCACTAAAAGCAGGAACAAAAAGTTATTCATTCTCCCCACATCTAATCAATATAGTACTTGAAAATTTAGTTGGAGTAATAAGAGTATTCAAAGAGATGAAGTGGATACAAGTTGAAAATGGAGAAGTCAAAATATTATTTGCAGATGATATAAAAGTATACATACGTGTACATACGTGACTTTAATCCAGTTTCAGTAGCCTTCCTATATCCAAGTGACAGACTGAGAAAGACATAAATGAAACAACATTTTTCATAATATCCTCACATAATATAAAAATGTCTTGGGGTGACTTGAACCAAACAAATGAGAGACTTATTTTAAAAAAAATTAAATTCTTTGAAGACAGAAATTGAAGACAATATCAGAAGTGGGAAAATGTTCCCATGCTCATTAATGGGTAGAATAGGTAAAATGGCCATTCTACCAAATTAGCCCACAGATTTAATGTAATCCCCATCAAAATTCCAACTCAATATTTTTCAAAGAACTTAAAAGGACATATCTTAATATTATATGAAAATACACACGAAAATAAAAACAGGATTTATAAAACAGTCCTGAAGAATAAAATAACTTGTAAAGAGGTACCACCATATCTAATTTGAAGTTGTACTACAGAACCATATTTTTTAAATGTGTACTATTGTTATCAAATAGACATGGTGATCAATGAAATGGAATTGAAGACCTAGACTTAAATCCACTCACCTATGGACATCTAAGTTTTGGTAAAGAAACCAGAAATACACACTAGAAAACAGACATCATCTTCAACAAATATTGCTTGTAAGACTGGATAGTTCTATGTGGAAGAATGCAAATAGATGCATGTTTATGACCCAGTACAAAACACAACTATAAGTAGATCAAATATGTCAACATATAACCAGATATAATGAACACCTAAGAAGAGAAAGTGGGGACTAGCCTTGAACACATTCACATAGGAGACATTTTTTTTAAAAAGAATAGCAATAGGGAAGACACTAAGAATTAATAAATGGGATTTCATGAAACTGAAAACAACTGTAAAACAAAGAACACCTTCAAATCTACAGAATAGTAGCTTTGTATGGGAAAAGCTTTTCTCCTCCATATTCAATAGAGGGCTAATATCTAATATATATAAAGAACTAAAGAAGCTAGATATAATAAACCAAGTACTCTAATGAGAAAATGGGGTATAGATATCTACAGAGTTTCTTAATACAGCAATCTCAAATAGTTAAGAAACAAAGAAATATTAACTACATTAGTCGTCAGAGAAATGCCAATCAAAATTACTTTGGGATTCCATCTTACCACTATTAGAATGGCTATCATCAATACCACAAATTACCACATGCTAACAAAGATGTGGGACAAGGAGAACACTCCTCCATTGCTGGTGGGTGGGCAAACATGTAAAACCACTTAGAAATTAATATGGCATTTCCTCAGAAAACTCATAAACTATCTACCTCAACCCCAAACTATACAACTCTTGGGCATGTTATTGAAGGACACTCCATCCTACCATAAAGTAACTTGATCTACCATGTTCACTTTGGCTTTGTTCATCATAGCGAGGAAATGGAAACAATCTATATGTCCCTCACCTGAAGAATGGATAAAAATAAATGTTGTGAATTTACAAAATGAAATTTTACTCAGCTATTCAAAAAAAATGGCATCATGAAATTTGTAGGCAAATGGAGGGAACTCAAAAAATTATCAGGAGTGATGTACCCAGATCCAGAAAGGCAAATATGGTATGTATTAGTGTATAGGTAGATATGGACAGATAAGCAAGTGATAAACAAACTAAAGTCTGCAGACCCAAAAAATGTAAGTCAAGAGGATGGGATAAGGGTGGACACATGGCAGATTGGATTCCCTGGCAGAGGGAAGTAGAGCAGATTTTTATGGGCAGACATGGGACAGGTGAGGATGGAAACAGTGTAATAAGGTGTGAGGAGAATGGGGTAAAGGGGAGAGTGTGGAAAGACATAGATGGAATTAGGTGTTGTGCTGCGGTGGTATAGAAACACAGTGTAGTGGAAACTTCCTATAATCTACAAATGTGATACTAAGGACTCCTAGTGATGGGGATATGGAGTTTCAGTTGACCATTACTGTAGCCAGGTGAGACTTCCAGTGTCAGGATTAGATTGTATTCAGTTCAGCATTGGCTACCTGGGTCCCAGGGCAATTCTCCAAACATAGGGTATTGCTAAGACATAAGCTTTCTTTCTTCAAACTAACATTAGTGTCTCACAACAGAGGACAACACCCATGCAACACTTTGATCAAGGAGAATTTGAGCTGGTGCCTCCCTGGAGCCCATGCTTACATGTTCTAGTGTCAATGAAATGGAAACATGCATTGCAGGCTCCCAAAAGTGGAAAGCATCCACCAACCCAATCACTAAGACTTTGGTTTATAATCTGTGCTGCCTGAAAAATATAATAGGACAACAGTGGTGCCAGTCTCATGGAACTAAGCTACTGAGACTGTGTCAAGCAGCTATGCTGGTGTCATGACTCCCATGACTTACAGTGAGTATATGGCTATGCCAGATTGCCTTCTATATATTATAGAAAGTTTCCATTGCTCTAGTTTTCTCTACCATATCATCCCTCAAATGCCCCAAATTCTACCTGTCTTTCCTTGCATTTACTCCCTCAACCTCATCTCCATTCCCTTTTCACATCTGACCCTCTTGTTCCTGTGTTCACTGTGATGTCTTTATTTCAACAATCTATAAATATCATCCAGAGCAGAAAAGTCTGAGAGGCATGAACATGGAATAGTGATCAGGCTGCGTACTTAAACTAGTGAAAGAACTTGCTTCACTGTGGATAAAGCACATCATCAAAAGTGATGGTCCCAAAGTTGATGCTGTACTCAATCGTCCCCATCACAGTGAGTGGGTCATTCCACTGGATATTTTTAGACCTCCACCTCAGAATTGTTTCATTCTTCTACTGACTGTAAATAAGAACCAAAGATACATACTGTAATATCACAAAATATTATTGTCACCAAAACTCTTGAAATGGTTGCATAATGCAGACTAGGTTATTGTTTAAAATATTAAACTCAAAGCTTTTAACTTAAAAACGTTTCTTAGAGGTAAGATAAATATAATTAACTGAAAAATTTAAGGGATTCTACCTAATAAACTTACAGACAAACACATGTCAGTTAACACAAAGTTTTAAAACATTACAGTGTAGGACAGTTGATCTTTTAGTTAGGTGTAAGTTAATTTATATACTTTATACATTATGTTTGTATAATGTTCTTTTGGAATGTGTACAATTTACCCTTGTTCATTCAAATGCTGATTTCGTTCCTCCATTATCTGGTTTTAATCAAGACATTGCATTGTGATGCTTATTCTAAGCATTACCAGTCTCAAGCTTGTATAAAATTGCCACCATTTGTTCTCTATATTGTCAGTTAAAGCAACCAGCTACAATGCTGACCAATGGAGAGGATAGGGTGGGTCATCCTGTTCTGGAGTAGGAGGAAGAGGAAGGAAGGGAGAGAGGAGAAGGGAGAATCCATAGGAGAAAGCTTGGAACCATGTGGAGAGATGGACTGGACCTTAGATATGACTAAAAACAAGTATAATGGGTAAAATCTGAATGACAGAAAACTATGTGGGTTTGGAGGTTTAGGGTGGAGTAATCATTGTCCAACAATGTACTCTAGGTTAATTAAATAAATCCCAATCTCTGTATGGTGATTTGTGTATACAGCTGGTTTAGGATTAAGCACTGTTTAACTAAAACATTTATCAATAGAAAATATTACTTTCTACGGCAACATGGAAGTTCTGTAAGATATTATTTTTATTAAGTAAAGAAAATCTTTGGCATAGAATATAAAGAAAGTTCTTCATATAAACCATCAGTTCTCAACCATCCTAATACTGCAGCCCTTTAAATATAGTTCCTAATGTTGTGGTGACTTCCAACCAAAAGATTTTTTCATTGATAGTTCATGACTATAATTTTTCTGTTATGAATCACAATGGAAATATCTGAAAAGTCCATGGTTTTAGGCAACCCCTCTGAAAGTGTCTTTTGACCTCAAAGGGGTTGGGACCCACAGGTTGAGCACCTCTTAAATAAAGTCATTATTGTTAATCAGAATCTTTTAGTAAAGCAGTATTTTTTTTTTTTTGCCAGGTTTCCTTCAAAATTCTTCCTGTGTCTATTATGTCTTGTTACATGTGTTGGGTAGACATAGCCATTCATCCAAATAATAAAAGATTCTGCATGCTCAAACAGAAAAGCTGAGTTCAGCTTTACACTTTCCCAGGATAATTTGCATCTCAGACTGATATTCCCTTGTCCTGAGTCCACAGTGCGGTCCATGGAAGACGGAGCTGTGACCCAGGAGCTGAAGGGCATCAGCATCAGAATTCCTTTTTACAAGGGTGGAGGCATATTAATCAGTGTTGTACTCAGCCAGCAGGGTTAGAGTCCATTTCTAATCAGAGCCAAGAGAATCTAATGCACCAGGACCTACCTACTGTGGAAACTTGATAAGTAACTAAGGACTGTTGGACTCTTTATATTATGTATAATATAATCTGTAACTTTTATCTCTTTAGACCCCATGCTCTCCCCTTACATACTGTAAGAAGCCCATGGAGTCTTTGGATTTGTAATATCCCTGTCTCCATTTGTCCAATCTGAAGGAGCACTGTAAATGTCATGAGAGCAAAGTCTGATCTCACTGCTGCTATCAGAAGGAGAAGTGTAAAGTTTAGTGAAGATCAAAAGCATATGACAACTTCTGAGACACTGACAGGAGCAGAGCTCCTTGTCTGTCAAATTCTTGACCTTGGGATGAGGAAATTCCTGTATCCTCATAAGACCTACCTCTCTCATATGATGTTGTGTTAATGGTTTACAGAGGAGATCTGCATGTCCTTATCAGAAATTATTTAATGTTTTATACCTGAGAAGTAGATGTATAAAATTTTATATTTAATTCAAAATAGAAGGAAATGAATATTGGATATACAAATATTTAGTTTTCAATTATATTTGTAGCTTAATGGTGAAACATTAACATCAGATAAATAACTTGCTTTGGGTAGATAATGCCATGAACTGCCTTGTATCCAGGTGATTAATGATACACATTTTTGAGAGATTGTCTCCATGTATTGATTAGATTGGCCTAGACATAGGTATGTACCCAAGGATGGCCTCAAACTCATAAGTCTACTGCTTTTGTCTCTCCAGTTCTGGGAGTATGGATGTGAATCACTACTCCTTGCCATGATATTTGATTTATTTATTTTTTCTCTTATATTTTACACATGATTCTGGCTTCATAATTTACTTCTTATATATACTTTCTGATTTCAGTAATATTTAGTCCTGGTAGGTTCTGTGATTTCTCTTATCACTATTGATTTCTCACTCATAACCAAACTTGTCTTTTTTCACCATTGGTTTAGCAACTGTCCCTGACTGATGTAGTGTTCTACTGGTCTGTATAAAATCATCATGTAGATTAGGATGGCTGTGTCCCCATCTGGAGAGACTTACCTGTTCATGATGTCAAAAGCCCACTTTAATCCAGTTTCAAAGCTGCTGATTTATAAATTACACAGGCATTTGTATTTCTTGAATCAAAACTCATGGCATTTTTTGTTTACAGGAATGACATCATGAAAAATCTGTTTTATTTCTCTGTCATGTCTTCAGATTTAGACCCCTCTTTCAATTTCCTGAAGTTGTGGGGAGCATACTTGTTAGTTTCTGCTGTTTTTTTTTTTTACTTTGATATTAAAATTGCTATGATCTGAGTCTTAAATTAAAGTCCACCAAGATTTCCACAGAGTGAATTCTGGGTACTCTTTGTATCTTAGTCCCTTATTTATCTAAAAAACTAGAGCTCAAATGTTTGAGGCCCTGCTCTCTGTCTTCAGTATAAGAGTGGTTTGGGGGATGAGTAATATTGAACATATTTAGCCTCAATTTTTTTCCTTTCATCTTTTCTTCCCTTTACCATTTCTTTCTTTTTGGAATGTTTTCTTACTCTGTTTCTTTTGTTGTGATTATTTTTAACATATCCTATCAATTTCCTAAGACTGTCAGCCCTGAGATAGCTCTACTGTTGTTTGTACAAAATCAATTGATTTAAATGTCTCAGGTATTAGCCCAGGTCTGCTATGAGAGCACCTAATACTTTTCTGTTTGAGAGCTGTAAGGCAATCTCTTTCAGTGATTGTTCATGCTCCCTGTAATAGTATTTTTGACTGGTGATTGACAACAGCTGCACTCATAGACACTGCACATGTATTTACTTATGTTTTGCTGACTGCTTTGCATGGGCCCCTACAGCCCAGCCCAGCTGCTGAGAATTTATAAACCAGGCCTTCACAGTGACAACTGAACTTCATCAGATAGCACGGGAAGCAAGATGAAGTCACAGACCCAGGTCCTCATATCCCTGATGCTTTGGGTATCTGGTGAGAAACTCAAAATATTATTTATAATCTTTGCAGAGTCACTTATTTGTGATAAAAAATTCAGAGAGGGTGCCAGAGTATTATTACATAATAACACCCTGACAAAATGATAGTACATATTAAATACAAATTTCACATATTTTTACAATCTATGTTTGTGTCTATATGAATGTTCATTGTATAATCCTGATTGCAGGTGCCAGTGCAGACATTCTGATGACACAGTCTCCATCCTCCCTGGCTGTTTCAGTGGGAGAGAAAGTCACCATCACCTGCAGGTCCACTCAGAGTCTTTTATACAGCAAAGACCAAAAGAACTACTTGGCCTGGTACCAGCAGAAATCAGGGCAATCCCCTAAGCTGCTGATCTACTATGCATCCACTCGGCATACTGAGGTCCCTGATCGCTTCACAGGGAGTGGTTCTGAGACAGATTTCACTCTCAGCATAGGCAGTATGCAGGCTGAAGACCTGGCAGTTTATTACTGTCTGCAGACTTTCAGTGTCCCTCCCACAATGCTTCAGCCTCCAACACAAACCTCCTTGAGAGTCCAACCAGCTGCCTGCACCACACACAGCCCTGGCCTTGCATACTTCCCTCTTCTGTGTGATAGCAGATGTGTTTAATAAGTAATGAAAATGTTTCCAGAACCCAGTAAAAAATGTGGTTTCAATGTCCCTTAAGTCTTTTGGTATGAAAAAAAATTTGTAGTAAAATGCAAGAAAGAACATAGTTTTATATTTCTAATTTTTATGTAACACATTACTACAACTCTGCTGCTTACAGATAAGAGATTTATGTTTTTCCAGTGTTGGAGTTCTAATATCCAACATAATACTCTTGGCCTGATGTGATGATGATGAAAAAATTTATTTCAATTTGGAGGCTCTAGGAAACAATATGTTTCTTCTTTTTCTTGATTATAGAGTGCTTTTCTTCCTTCCTTCATTCTTTTCTCCCTTTCTTCCTTCCCTTGTTTCTTCTTTCCTTCCTTCCTTTTTTTCCTTCCTGGTGTCCATTTCTTGTGTTTATTCTTTTACTTTCTATAAATTATTTTCATTTTTTATTACATTTCAGTTAATTACCTTTGTCTGTTCCCATGTGAATGTGCATTAGTGTATCTTTGTTTGTATATTTATTGGAACACATATACCATGGCATGTTTGTGGAGGTCAGAGGACAATTTAGACTTGACACTTTCTTTTTCCATTTTGTTTCTGGGGATTAAACTCAGGTTTCACCTCAGGTGTGATACAAAGTATCTTTGCCATAGAATACTGCTGTCCATTAAAGTCTTTTATAGATGTTAATTCATTGAACACAATTTTAGTGAAAGCCCTCTCTTTCCAATATATATATGGTCATATATTTTGACCATATGCAGTAACCTTCATTTTGCTTTTCATTTCCTGCTATTTCTTCTTTCCTGTCAGTAGACATTCGGGGAAAGGGACTCAGGACACATCTGGGCTTCATGAAAGCATCTTAGTTTTTATTATTATTATTTAATTTTTTCAGGGTCTACACTAGAGGTAAATCTGAGGCGAAGATTGTGCCTCTATCATTTATTCCTCTAATTGACACCCCGTTTTTCTGTGCTGCTGTTACTGTATCTCAGAATATTCTGGCATGGTATGAAAGAGGCTTCACTGCCATCATTCCCTGGGTATTTACACCTCCCGGTTGGCGAGATCTCCTATAGTATCTTTATAAAGATGTACTGCTGTTCAGATGAATTAATGTTTTCATAGTGCCCTATGATGATTTTGTACATTTCCTGTTTTGATTTAAACAATTGTTATACATTAAGAAGTGAGATGGTTGGAGAATCCAAGATGGCTGCCATGAGAGAACACTGTGTCTGAGGAGTAGGACAGCAGAAACAATGCAGCAACCAGGAGGCTGAACTCTGGGACCTAAAACGCCAGCATTTGTGATTGCCAGGTCAGCGGAACTCCTACGGTGAGAAAATCAAGTGGGAAAACCCTAGGGACACCCAGTTATTACCTAGAAAAATCTCCGGGTGACCAGCAGCGCACAGCTCTGATCTGAACGAGCAGCCGCGCTGGGTGCCTGCACCCACCATTATAGACTGGATCACACAGTCTCGTGGGCAGTCTAAGGAGGAACCAGGCACCGTTTTCACTGAACTGCACACTGTGAGCGCACACTGCACCCGGGTTCTGCTTCAACCCACAGGTGTGCTGCAGGCTCATACCAATCACGGGAACCACCCCAGACTGAGTGAGATGGGGGACCGTTTTGACCAGTCTGCACACTGCTGGCGCGCGCCTCACGCTTCCACCAGCAAAAACTCAGTCAGTGTGTGAGTCCACCTGCAGGTCAGGGAGGAACCCGAGTTCTGCCTCAACCCACAGGTTTGTGGCAGGTGCGCACCAATACCCGGAACCACCACAGACTGAGAGGATCCAGGGACCATCTTGACCAGACTGCACACTGAGGGCGAATGCTGCACCCATTTGCCAGCAAGAACCTCAGTTTGTGTGTGTGTCCACAGGCCAGACAGAGAAGGCCTCCGGCACCATTTCAGACAGGCCTGCATAGAGCGGATGCACACCAACCCAAACCCACTGTGTGTGACCCAAATATCATCTCAGACTGTGGTGAACAGCCCCTGGCCCAGAAGGAGGCGCCAAATCTCCATTACAGGGAAGAGCCCTTAGCAGGAAGCCCAGGGCAGAGCTCAGAGCCCCCAGCTGACATCTCAAACCTGGACACTCAGACTCTAGCACAGATTGAGGAGTAAAGACTCCAGACCAGAGGGGTGCCCAGCCTGCAGTGCTCACAGCTTCTAGCACAGAGAACGAAGCCGGGCAAACAGAGCCCACAACAGAGTTCAACTGAGACACAACACACACTAACAAACCACGGGAAATCACTGATCTTCTTGACGAATACTCCTGACACAAGAGATTGACAGATTCAGACTGAAGTACAGCCTTAAAGCACAAACAGCTCCCTGATTATATATAAACAAATGCCCAGAAATCGGCAAAAGAACTCACCCAACAAAATTGAGGACACCATGGCCCCACCAGAAACAGCCAAAAGCAGTGGAGATTTTAATTCAGTGGAGACACAGGAAAATTATATTAAAGCTTAGATTATGCAGATATTGGAGGAACAGGAGGAGAGACAAAAAAGAGGAAATGCACAAGGCTCTCAAAGAAATGGAGAAGATATTAACTGCCCGCATAGAGGAACAATCAAAGATAGACAGAGAGAAAAACAACCAAAATAGGAAACACAGTCAATCAGTTGAGGGGAACGGTACAAAGCATGAAAACGGAATTAGAATCTATAAAGAAAACACAAAGGGAGAAGAACCTGGAACTGGAGAACTTAGAGAAAAGATCAGGAACCACAAAGGTAAGCATCACCAATAGAATACAAGAGATGGAAGAGAGAATCTCGGGAGCAGAGGATACGCTTGCTGAAATGGATTCCTCACTCAAGGAAAATAAAAAATCAGAAAAATCCCAAGCACAAAACATCCAAGAAATTAAGGATGCCATCAAAAGACAAAACCTAAGAATAATTAGAATAGATGAAAAAGAAGACTCCAGGCTCCAAGGACAGGAAAATATTTTTAAGAAAATCATAGAAGAAAATTTTCCCAACTTAAAAAAAGAAATGTACACAAACATACAAGCAGCCTACAGAACACCAAATAGACTAGACCAGAAAAGAAATACATCTCCTCACATCATAGTCAAAACACTAAACCTACAAAACAAAGAAAAAATATTAAAGGCAGCAAGGGAAAAGGGTCAAGCAACATATAAAGGTAAACCGATCACACTCATACCAGACTTCTCATCAGAAACTATGAAAGCCAGAAGGGCTTGGGCAGAAGTCAT
>JAQQSO010001692.1:0-19562 GCA_028658305.1 Pachyuromys duprasi
TGACTGAGATTTTGCTGGCGCGGCGTTAGAGTTGCGCCCCGGCAATGTGTGGACTGGTCAAAATGGTCCCGGAATCCACTCAGTCTGGTGTGGTTCCGATGATCAGACCGAACCCGCAGCACACCCGTGGGTCGAATCAGAACCCAGGTGCAGTGTGCGCTCGTAGGGCGCAGTTCAGTGAAAACGGCTCCCGGTTCCTCCTGAGACTGCCCGGGAGACTGTGTGATCCAGTCTATAATGGCGGGTGAGGGCGCCCAGTGCAGCCGCTCGTCCAGATCAGAGCTGTGCGCCGCTGGTCACAGGGAAATTTCTCCAGGTAATAACTGGGTGTCCCTAGGGTTTTCCCACTTGATTTTCTCACCGTACAAGTTCCGCTCACCTGGCACTCACAATGCTGGCGTTTTAGGTCCCAGAGTTCAGTCTCCTGGTCGCTGCGTTGTTTCTGCTCTCCTACTCCTCAGACACAGTGTTCTCTCCTGGCAGCCATCTTCCTTCTCCTCCTGGAAAATATTTTTAAGATAATCATAGAAGAAAATTTTCCCAACTTAAAAAAAGAATTGTTAATAAACATACAAGAAGCTTACAGAACACCAATTAGACTAGACCAGAAAAGAAATACCTCTTGTCACATCATAGTCAAAACACTAAATCTACAAAACAAACAAAAAAAATATTAAAGGCAGCAAGGGAAAAGGGTCAAGTAACATATGAAGGTAGACCGATCAGAATCACACCAGACTTATCTTGGAACTCTTCACCCATTCTCCTGACTTCTTCCCAATTCCTTGGCTTGCCATGACCTTGGCATGTGTGCTGATGGGTGGTGGCAATACAAGCCAGGGTCTATGAATTTAACATGGAGAGACAGCTGTTTTCCCATGCTGTGTTTAAGTAAACACCGATCTCCAGTGGGGTATCGATTATCTACCATCTTTTGTATGTTTTACTGGGTGAACTCATCCGCATTTTTAGGGTTTTCTTTTTTCTTTTTTTTTTAATGTATCTTTCAGTTTTATAAGAATAAATCAATACATATATAAATATGCATGATAAAGCAGCGGATTTATATTGAAAGCTCCAAATATAATTAATAGTCATTTTTATAGGTGTTTTAAGTATTTATTTCATTTTATTAATATTAGTTAATAGTTTATTAACTTTGTATCCCAGCTGTATCCCGCTCCTTCATTCATTCGCTCCCAATCCCACCCTCCCTTATCTCTTCCCTGCCCCTTTCCAAGGCCGCTGATAGGGGAGGACCTCCTCCCCTTTCATCTGACCCTAGTTTATCAGGTATTTTCAGGATTGGCTGCAAAGTCCTCCTCTGTGGCCTGGCAGGGCTGCTTCTCCCTTGGGGGGTAGGGGGGAGAGGTCAAAGAGCCAACCATTGAGTTCATGTCAGAAATAGTCCTTGTTCCCCTTAATAGGGTTTTCAAGCTCTACCACATCTCTCCCTGGTTTGGGACAGTTACTAGTTAATGGTGTTATTATGTATTCAGAATGGATTGTTATAAAAATGTCAGTATTTTTTAAAACACTGATAGCGATCTTTAATACATATGTGCACCATGACCCAAATACTTCAGTTTTATTCTTTATATCACTTTTAAACCTTTATTGTATACTGAAACACAAAATGAAGTGATTTTGATTCTTTATTAACATAATTAAATTATCATATTGTCAATATTTTTCTACTTACACCATGTTATTAAAAGCAATATACTTACCACTGAAGACTTTGAGATAAACTTAATTTTCATCTCCCTTGACTTCTTATAATCTTTTGTGAGTAATCTGTTTTAGTCTTGTTTCCCAAAGAACCAGCTTGAGCTAAGCATCTGGTCCCTGCCTAACTTGTTTCTAATTGCTATTGCCTCCAACAAACACATTCCTATACCTGTCACTTCTCAATTCTAATTCTCAATGCTCTATCATAAAAGGCTCCTGGGTTACATTAATACAATACACCACTTAATCTCTAGTTTCTTCATTGCCATAGTTTTAATCAAAGTATTACATAGACTTACAATTATAATGAATTGCATTTTTAAGAATTGATATAGTAAGAATGAGAGTTTATTTTTTCGTGAGTGGACATTGACCTTTAAAAAAATCCCTACAGAGTGCTAGAAAGAATAATAGACATAAATCAATCTTTTAGGTGTGTGGGAATCAGGAAATCTTAAAACATTTTGAAGTTGATCTTAGTTTCAAGAAATTTAGTTGAAAGATAAATAACTCATTTCAAGGAATTGTGTGTCCTGGTACGATCAGTAATAAAACACTGACCAAAAGTGATGTGTGAGAGGAAAGGATTTATTTATGAGGGAGATAAGGCAGGATCCCAAGATAGGAAACTGTGGGCCAGAACTAAAGCAAAGACCCCCTAGCAACAATCTTTACTGCTTTGCTTCCCCTGGCTTGTACAGCTACCTGTCTTGTACCACCAAAGCCTCATCTTTCCAGGGATGATACCACAAACAGTGACTGGGCAATGAAGACAATTTCCCATAGGCCAATAGGATAACAGAACTTTCTCAGGTGACTCTAGTTTGTGTAACATTGATAACAACTAACCAGGAGAGTATTAACTAATGCCAGTAAAAGATAATGACATCGACTTTCTTCTTCCAAAAAAAAAATAATTACTTAAACTTCTAAAACCAAGATAGTAAGAGTTTTAAGATGGCTATTATTTAAATCACAACATGCGTATTCTTTCATTACATCCACGTCTCTGGGGGCAAGTGTTGCACCTCAATTCCTATTGCCATTTTTAAAATCTACTTTACAAACACTCCACAGTTTCTCCACTCTGCTGATAGCAATTTGGATTGGTTCCAAGTTCTTGTTATATGAATAAAGCCAGTAGGATTACCATGTAATTTCCTTTGGTGCCCATGCACATGAATTTCTAAAATTGCTAAATTATAGGTTATACACATCAATTTAGAAGGTAATAGTTGCCAAAAAGTTGTCCAAAATGGTTGAAGAGATTAGTATTTATTCTAGCAGTGAGTGATAATTCCATGTGCTCAAGACCCTTAACAGTGCCTGTTACCTTTGCCAGTCTTTTCTCTATTCATTTGTCATTGCAGTTGTATAATACTATATAATTTTCAAGTCGATTTTATATCATGATTACCAATAAGTTTAGCAACGCCTTTCGCAGCTTCACTGGAAACAGTAGAAATTCATAATTTTAGCCCATAGATAGTAATGCTTTGAAACAATGTAATGGTCTAGAATTGTCAATTTTTTTCTTATACCTAATATCCCAATTGTAGAAGTAGATGAAGGATAACATGAAATGTCTTTATTTTATTCGTGTGGAGTATCTTTATTTGTGAATACTGAGGGTTTTAGCTCTTTATCAAGTGCAATGGGTTACTCTAAGTCATTGCAGGTATTAACTTATTTAATTCTTACATCATCTTTATGAGCCAACTATGTCTATAAACTAAACACCATAAATAAAGAAGCAAAATAACCTGCATATGATCACAGAATAAATAAATGTCCTAACCCACATCATTATAACGTGAGGATGACCAGCAGACACCTTAGGTTTTCCTCAAACCTACACGGAGTATAGTATGTTCACAGCCATACTCATATGCACAAACACATGTGCACATGCATATAAACACAAATAATGATTAAGTATTAGAAAATAGAATAGTAGATACCAATTAACCTATTGAAATATTTTGAGAGTAATATAAAAAGAGCATATTTAAAATAATTTGATATGGTGATTGTGCTTTATTCCTTACTTAAAACTTGAAACTTTAATTTTCTTTTTTACAAATTGCTTTTGATATTGCTGAAACAAAATGCAGCCCAAGTTGACCTTAAGGAAAGACTTTAAGGTAATCTTGTTTTAACACGCATTTTAACTCTAAGACTAATTGTTTCTGTAAAGAGAATATTGAACCTTTAAAGTGAGTTTTTTGACTGTGGAAAATGTTAATTATGCACATATTTTGTGCTTAAAACACCAACCCTGGTTACTAAATGTTAACTTTATTATGCACAATGTATGATGTAGTTGAATTAATGTTGCTGGGGAATTTTTAGTGTTTAAATTGCCTTTCTTGTGTATAGTTAAATTTGCAAACTCAACATTATGTTAGAATACCTTCTGGCATTTAATTAGGCTCCATCCATGATTTTAAACTTAAATGTGCTATAATGTGGAAAATTTTGTTATTTTCATCTTCCATTCTAGACTTTGTTCCTAGTAGTTATAATACTAATGTACTGTAATATGGCATTTTATTTTTCCTAGTAGAGTTGGCGTGAAATATTCTTCAAAACATTTAAATATTGCTACAAATGCACACTCCACTCATTCTCTTAGGTAGAAGGTGTGTATGTGCACATATGTGTGTGTGTGACAAACTATACATTCATGATGATAAAATGTTTACTGAATTCTAGGCACCAGCACAAACAAACATTAAGACCATCCATACCTATCAAATCCAGCCCCAAATAAAGTATTTTAAGGAGATATTTTGATTAATAACTAGAAAATGAAACCTCAGGCTTAGATAACTCTAGTATACTTCCAAAGTCATTCCATGAAACAATTAGGAAGTAGAATACAAAAATTAATTTTATAAAGATTAAATCTTATCAACAGCTTCTTATTGTACATGCATAACCAGATTTGTTCTCCATGATACATGAAGGTTAGACTAATATTTATTGAAGTTCATTTAAAACACCTTTGAAAATCAAAAAGAATGACACATTGTATACACTTTCCCTTCTCTGACATAGTCGGTGGAGGCCTAACTTTGTGATGCTGAATATTTTATGAGTTCAGTTTCTTTTTATTGTTATTTGATTGTTTTTTACAATTCCCTCCCTCATCTCCTCCCAGTCCCACTCTCCCTCCCTCTTTCCCCACTATCCACCTGCCCTAATCCACTGAGAAAGGCGAGTCTTCCTCTCTTAATATCTGACCCTAGCCTATCCAGTCTCATCAGGACTGTCTAGATTCTCTTCTGCTGCGTCCTTGTAAGGCAGTCAGGTAAGGGGGAACTGATCAAAAAGCAGGCAACCCAGTTCAGCTTCTTGCTGATGGAAAATAAGTTAACCAGGATGTCCCCTGTCAAATGAGAGTAATTGCAGTACTTTCTTCATAACCTAAAAAAATAAATGTATCCTTTTCCCGTTTTTCTCCTTCTTCTGATGTCCAGTGTCCAAGTGGGTTCCATAGTAATGGGAACAGGGACTGTCTCTGACATGATTGACCTGCTCTTTGTTCACTTCTCCCTGGGCGTTGGGTGGGGGGTGGGGGTGGAGCAGCCTTACCAGGACACAGATGAAGACAATGCAGCCACTCCTGATAAGACTAATAGACTAGGATCAGAAGGAAGGGGAGAAGGACCTCCCCTATCAGTGGACTGGGGGAGGAGCATGGGTGGAGAAGAGAGAGGGAGGGGGGATTAGCTACAGGAGGGATACAAAGTGAATAAATTGTAACTAATAAAAAATAAATTAAAAAATAAAATAAATCTATCATTTGAAGAGAAAAGCCTAGAAGATGGCAAACATATCTTAAATATGACAAGGAAATACTAACTAGGAATGAACAATTGCTAGTTGGATTTCATCAAAATTTTTAAAGCCTGTTCATTAGCAGATACCATTTAAAAGGTAACATCAGCAAGGCATGGATTGTGACAAAATTTTGCAGTAGTTACATAGGACTAAATAATTTTAGCTGGATTTTTAAAGCTACTTTAGCTCAAAAGTAAGGTGGAAAGGAACACATCTGGTAGATAAACCATAGTGCTGAACCAAAAAGTTTTCCAAAATAGAAATTGTTTTTTCTTTTATTTTTTTCCATTTTTAATTAATTATTACTATTTATTAAAATTTATTCACTTTGTATCCCAGCTGTGGCCTCTCCTTCCTCTCCTCCTAATCCCACCCTTCTTCTCTCTCTATGCCCCTCCCCTAGCCCACTGATAGGGGAGGTCCTACCCTTCCATCTGACCCTTGCCTATCAGGTCTCTTCAAGACTGGCTGCATTGTTTTTCTCTGTGGTCTGGCATGGCTACTCCTTCCAGGAGGAGGTGATCAGAGAGCCTGCCTGTTAAATTTAGAATTACCTAGGGGAATTCTTAAAACTCAAGTGTCTAGATTGCATACCAAATCAGTTAAATCAAATGTCTTAGGGTAAGACTCAGGCATCATTATTTTTTTTTTAACATAACCTCCTGAGAGGCTCAATGTACAGAGAACTTGGAAATCCAGTGTGTTCATATTCCTGTGTTATTTTTAATTAACAAAGTGTCTAAAAGTGTCTTCAGCGTCGAGTCACAAGTAGCAATGAGAGGACTAGGTGCTAAATTATCTGAATTGGTGAATCCTCTAACACTGAGGTAAAGAAAATTGAAATTTGCATCTTAATTTTGAGACTTCATAGCTACAGAGTATTTGCCAAATTACCTTTCATGAATCACAATTTCCTTGTCCTTGGGGTGGGTATGGTAATTTTCACTTCACAGAATCATGGTAAGAATTAAAGAAGGAATCTCTGATGAGTCCCATACTTGTGACTACAGTCCAAGCTGTTTCAACTAATTTCTGTGCTCAGGTTCCCGTTTGTTTGTGCCCCTCTGATGGAATAACCCCTTTTTGCCTTTGTCTCAGTTTTCAGCATGCGCATCCTTTTCTGACATGCCCCTTGCCTCACTGCATCAGATTTCTGCTTTCTTCCAATTAGTGATACCATCACTCATATGAAAGCATTTTCTTCTGCTGGCAATCACAGACATCACACTCAATTTAGCCTTCAGCTCAAATGTGAGACAAGAGTTCACTCTCGGTGCTTAATGGTGCTGCAGAGAACAGGCTATAGCATCCAGCAAGAATTTATTGAAGGCTCTAAAGTGACAGAATGGCTTGCTATTAGATGTTATTAATCCCAGAGCTTCCGGACCCACCCTGGCCAATAGGTTCCTCACCAGGTCACCTCTTTATCTAGCTCTCCATTGGCATCCGTGCACAAGGGCCAGTTTACCCTGCATCGGTAGGCTGGATTGTTCAATGTAGTAATTTGGCGCTGTTTTCCCAAAGAGCAGAAAACATTTGTCAAGGATCCTCAATAGCCTTTGAGGAGCAGCGTGACGCGATGACGGGTACCTTACTCCGGTCTTTTCTCTGATTTAAGGCTTCAGTCTTGCCTACTACAAACAATGCTCAGTGATTCATAATCAGTGACTCTATACCGCCGCCAATTCACTGTGATCATTTCTCTTAAACTTCAGCCACAAACATATTTTGATATACTTCAAAATTTAGAGTAAATCAGAGCAAGCTACCGCACTACTGTATGTTTAGAACAGAAATAAAGAGAGAAGAATAAAAAGTCCGGGGAAAGTACATGTGATGATCCTGTCTTTGTTTCTCTATTCAGGAAATACATCAGATAACTTTGACTTCATCATGCATGATATGTAAATTGTATTTAGGTAAGTTCCGTAGGTAATGAGAATGTTACTGAGTATGCACACAGGTTAAGAGGGAAGGTGACAGACATGTTTCAGGACATGCATATCTCATGGACATGAAGCATATGAAAGGCAACAACAGCAGAAGGAGGAAACACTTGGCATGCTCATTGTGTGTCTTGAAGTTGTGACTGAAAATAAAAGAAGGGACACTTTGAAGACTGGCTAAAGTAGAAGTTTGCCCCTACAGTCCCTATCTTATGTAAGAACAGGAGTGACACCCACTTCTCCATGCCAGGGGCCTTTTCATTTCTAGACATATTTTTCTCTTTTTTCTTGCTCAGCACATTTTTCTCTTTGGCAGCTAAGATCAATCATTCTAGGAAAGTTATCAATCCTGTTTTTACCTGCTGCCACCGTGGTATAAGCAAGCCAGACTAATCAACTGCAGAGCTTATTTTAGCTTAAGGAAAACATTGTGGTGTTCTCTGAGCATATAATCCTAATTTTCAGAGTAAGATGCTTTCTTATATTGTGTGGGGGGGGGAGGTGTAGCATCATAGAAGTAAGAATGTCCCCATCACTTCTGTCAGGGTAAATGAAGAACATGAAAGCAGTCACCCAGCATACTGTGGAGAGGGTATGACAGTCTATTCAAGCTGTTCCAGAGATACTTAAGATTAGGTAAGGCATAGCTTAAAACAACAAATTTGTCGTAGCTTGCAGGCTGAGAAATCCAGGACGAAGAGTCAGCTAGTTTAGAGCCTGGTGCACCTGGCAATTGCTGCTGTATCCTCAAATAGCAGAAGGGCAAGGAAGCTCCCTTCAACCGCTTAAAATAAGGATACTGTATGGGAAAGAGTCACTCCTTTTAATGTGAGAGAGAGATGCCTATTTTGTTGAGATCATTCTCAAGCTTTTTAATCATCTTTAATTCTCTTGTATTTTTTTATGCATTACAATTTATTCACAGTGTATCCCAGCTGTAAACGCCTCCCTCATCCCCTCCCAACCCCACCCTTCCTCCCTCATCTCCTTCCCTGCCTTTCCTCCAGTCCACTGATAAGGGAGGTCCTCCTCTCCTTCCATCTGACCCTAACCTATCAGGTCTCATCAGGACTGGCTGCATTGTCTTCCTCCTTGGCCTGATAAGGCTGCTCCTTCCTCAAGGGCAGGTGACCAAAGAGCCAGCCCCTGAGTTCATGTCAGAGACAGTCCCTGCTCCCCTTACTAGGGTACCCACTTGGAGAGTGAGCTGCCATGGGCTACATCTTTGCAGGGGTTTTAGGTTATCTCCATGCATGGTCCTTGGTTAGAGTATCAGCTGCAATTGTCTTCCATTTCAGAAAAAAATTATAAGAACATGGCTTATTTTTAATTTTAGTTTTTTTTTAATCGTGTTGCTTTACTGAACTTATTTTTACAGGTTCTAATTTTCTTTTTTGTGTGCATTATTTTATTTAAGATTTTTATTTTAGGTTCAAAAAATGTGAATTTTCAAGCTCTTTCCCTCTCTCCTTCCCTCCCTTGCCACTCTCCCTCACCTTGCCTCACACTTGTTCTGTATCTGGGGAGGACCTTGAACTTCTTTTTTATTATTTATTTATTTACTTACTTATTATTTATTACTGTTTATTCACTTTGAATCCTGGCTGTGGCACCCTCCCTAGTCTCCTCCCAATCTCATCCTCCCTCCCTCTTCTCCCCCTGTGTCCCTTCCCTAGTCCTCCTCCCCTTCAATCTGACTCTAGCCTATCAGGTCTCATCAGGAATGACTACCTCATCTTCCTCTGTGGCCTGGTAAGGCTGCAACCCCACCACAGGGGGAGGTGATCAGAAAACCTACCACTGAGTTCATGCCAGAGATAGCCTCTGCTCCCGTAACTAGGGAACCGCCTTGAATACTCAGTCTATGGGCTACATCTGAGCAGGGGTTTTAGGTCGTCTTCATGAATGGTCCTTGGTTGGGATATCAGTCTCTGTAGGGCTCTCTGGGCTCAGGGTTTTTTTGTTTTGTTTTGTTTTGTTTTGTTGTGTTGTGTTGTGTTTTGTTTTGTTTTGGCTCTGTTGGTCTCCTTGTGGAGCTCCTGTCCTCTCCAGGTCTTTCTATATCCCTCTTCTATCATAAAATTTCCTGCACTCTCCCCAAAGTTTGTCTATGAGTCTCAGCCTCTGCTTTGATACCTTGATCATAGTCTTTCAGAGGCTATCTGTGGTAGAATGCTGTCCTGTTCCCTGTCCTCCTGCTTCCTATGTCTTTCGTGTTTGCCCTTCTGAATGAGGATTGACCCTCTTCCCTAGGGAGATCTTTCTATCTTTAGAAAAGATTATGGGTTTAAGCATGTTATCTGTAAAACTAAAACTAATTTTGTATCTTCATGTTTTGTTGAATGAGTGTTCTATTATGTAGTTGCTATGGCTGACCTCCAAAATTACATAGAGCAGAAGTGTAAGGCAGACATGCTTGCTTTCATCCTGATCACCACTGAGTTTGATGTCTGCTTTGTGTGCTGATAAATTACCTTTATTATTTTAATGTAAATTCTTCCTGTACATGATTTGTGATGGGTGGGTTTCACCATGAATGAATGCTCATTTTCAAATATTTCTCTGTATTTATTAAGAGGATAATTTCATTGTTATCATATGTTCAGTGATTACAATGGTATTACTAACTTATTTCTATATGTAGAAACATTTTGCATCTTAGTAATAAATTTCATATCCTCACATATTTTAATTCATTTAATGCATATTTGGATTTTGTTTGTTAGAATTCTGTTGAAGTGTTTTGCATCTATATTGATCAAGAAGTGTTGCGTTGTATTTGACTTTCTGAGTATTGTGTTTGTTTAGCTTTAATAGCATGATAATACGGGTTTCACACAATTGTATTCAGTACACAATAAAGTATAAAAATGTGTTTTCTTCAAATTAAGAGAGTTTGTAAGATAGTGTCATTACTTGATGCTCTTTGTTTTGATTTTTCTTCTTCATGTTTAGTAGCATTTACAAGTAAGCCATCTGGTCCTGTGTGTTCTTCATAGGGAGGCTTTATTTACTAAAATAATCTCATTTATTATTCAGTATTTTGGTTTATGATTCAGTTTTAGTAAATTATATATTCCCAGGAATCTATCTTGTTCTTATACAGAGAAAACAATATACTTATAGAAGAGAAAACTGACTCACTCAAAATGTGTCACAAAGCAAGGAAGGAAATTATGTAATAGTATTAATTCATAAAGAAGATACAAGTATAAATATAGACACACAAAACATCAGAACACCTAAATTTATAAAGCAAATTTGGTAGAACTAAAAGGAGAAATAAACAGCAATATACTAACAGTAGGAGACTAAAGTGTTCCACTTGCAGTAATGGATGGGACATCCTGACCGAAAAATCCATAAGGAAACAGAAGACTTAAACAATGCCATAAATCTATTGAGTTCACCTACTTCTACTATATATTCTTCCTACCAGTAAAGGAATATGCATTCTTCTCAAGTACATACAGCTAGTCTAAAGGCTAAAACACCTGGTTGTTCACAAAAATATATCAACAAACTTAACACTGAAATCAAAGTATCTTATCTAGCCATAACAGAAAACCTAGAAATAACAGATAAAAGGAACTCTGTAAAATTCACAAACACGTAGAAATGAAATCACACATCTGTGAACAAAGATTGGTTCAAAGAAGTAATCAAAATAGAAATAACTTGAGACAAATGAAAATGAAGACATGGCAAAATAGGTTGATAGCAAAGCATGTCTATGAAAAAATTAAAATGACCTCAATCTGGTGTTATGCACTAGGAAACTGAAAGAGAAGCAAACCAAGATCAAAGTCATCAGAAAGAAGTAAATACATAGAGCAGAGATAAAGGAAACTGAATGTCAAAAAGAGCAGAAAACATCGAGGAAACTTTGCATGTTTGTGAATTATTGTGTACACATGTGTACACATGGGTATTTGTGGATATAGAATCCCTAAGCACCTGTGGAGGCCAGAGGAGAATGTTAGATATCCTGCTTAATCATGTTCCATCTCATGACTTCAGACTGTCTCTCTTGCTGAATGTGAGGCTGAGACATCTGTCAGCAAGCTCCAGCGACCCTGTATCCACTCCCTAATTAACCCTGGGTTCCACGTGTACTCAGAACCATGGCCAACTTTTTCTTGAGTTTTGAAATTTTGAACTTAGGTCTCCTTGCTTGTCTAAGGGCTCCTACCTGGTGAGCTAGATCCTCAGCCCCTGAAACTGGGGTTTTATTGTTTTGTTTTGTTTTCAAATATCATCAAAATTAAGAAACCTTGAGCTAGAATAAGGGAAAACAAAATGTACCAAATAAATAAAAACAAAAATAAAAGAGAAGACCTTTGTCACTGGAATAAAAGAGAGCACAGGAAACAATGATGAGAAGCACACACCAATTTTTTTTCCTAAATTCCTGTTTCTTTTATTACTGGTCTCCAAATAATGTCTATTCTTTGTTAAACATCCTTTGGAAAAGCATCCACATAAAATGGTTTTGATACCTTGATGTTGCTTATTCATTTTCTCCATGTGACATAGTTCTCCAATTCATATATCGTCCATGCCCTTGGGGTGTAACTATTGCTGACTATGTGTCATGTGAAGGTGAGTTACAGTCACTCTATTAAAAAAAAAAAAAGAACACTCATCTTCACCATCTTCACTCATTAATGCGTTCTTTTTCACAACAGCACAAATATCATTCTAGCCTATCTGTCTTTCCTTGGAAAACATTATTCCCTGTATGAGAATTCTATAGTCATGTAAATTCTAACTTTGACCTGGGCTTCAGTTTTTCTCTCAGAGTTGGTAGCCTCATGAAGTAATATAACTAGCCTTAAGTTCTATGTATTCCCAAACATCTAAGTACTGAATAGTCTATGATAAAATACCAGAATTTAGTGAGTGTGTTAGATTTGGACTGTTTTGTCCCACCCATGATTATAGATTAAGCAGCAAAGCTCCCAAGAAAAATAAAGACTGGAGACTTAAATGTGACATCTCTTGTCACAGAGGTTGAGACCTACAAACCTAGGAGACAGGAGGAATTGTGAGGTATGTTTTAAAAAGATAATCTATCAACAGATTTGAAAAGTAATAAGCCAAAGAGAAAGCAATATTCTAGGCCCTGGCAGGTGGTGAGCACCCCTATTACCTGTACTTGAGAGGTAGAAGCAGGAAAGTCAGGAATTTAAGGTCTGTGATGATTTGAATGAGAAACGTTCCACACAGGTTTATGTATTTCCCCAGTTGGTAGCACTGTTTGGAAAGATTATGGAGTCACACTGCAGGAAGTATGTGAGTAGGATGGGCTTTGGGAATATATTAACCTGCCCTGCTTCCTGTTTTGTTTCTCTGCTTCCTGTTTGTGGCTGAAATGTGACCAATCAGCCTCCTGCTCCTGCTTCTACATTCTCCTTGTTTGTTGTCATGCTTTCCCTCTCATAATGGGCTCATGATCCAAAACAAGCCTTTTCGTCCTGAAGTTGGTTTGGTCAGAGCTGTTTATGACAATATCAGAAAAGTAACTAATACAAAAGCATCATCAACTACATGGTGAATGCAAGGCCCGCTTGGGCTGATCAGGTTCCATTTCAGAGAAACGAGCAAACAAACAATAAAGTCAAATAAAAAGAAGGTGCTCTAGAATAATTATCATAATCTGTGTGTTTCCAAGAGGAAAAACCTTATCAATAATTTACAGTTAATTTGCTTCTTCATTCACCACTTCTTAGAAAAACCCACTGTAGATAAAAATCATTTGGTATACATTGGTGCTGCTTGTAAATAGCTTGGCCAGTTATTTGAAAGAAGTTCTTAAATCCGAGAGGTTGAAAATTAATGGGAGCTAAAAAAGAAAAAAAATATATATGAAGAGGATTCACATTCAAGAAATTATAAAATAGAAAGAGAAAGAGTATATTTATACAACAAGACGTCATGAACTTAAGAGAGCAAGATAGGAGCAAGGGAAGAGTGAGACAAGGCCAAAAAGGGAGGGATGTAAGTAATGAAAATTCAGTGCTTACATATATAAGAATCCAAAAACTACTTTTTAAAAAAAATTAGACAGTATGTAGAGAAAAAGGTTCACAAACAGAAAATCCCAAGCACCTTCATGGAAAGGCGTTTTATTGTTGTTGCAGTGTTAAAATCCTAAGCATTTTTTACCATCTAAGTGTCAAGAGATATGGAAAAAGTAGAAGGAAAGGAGTATGAAGTACACTGGGGCTTGGGCAACTTAGCAAGAGCTTCACTCCTAAGAAAGACTCACTTTCTCTTAGCGGTAAACAATTGCCAATAGCTCCTCCCTTTGAAATGGAGATTTTGTGCTGGGATTTAGTTTTTCTTTCATGCTGTCACAGGCACTGTGAGCTCATATGTAAAGCTAAACAGCAAATATATGAATGTATGAGAACCTCAGACCTGATTCCAAGCTCTGCATGCTAACCATTTGCTATCGATATCCCACCTAACCCTGTAAAGATTTTCCTTGGAGGGTAGGATTGGGAGGAGATGAAAGAGGAGGCCACAGCCAGGATACAAAGTAAATAAATTTTAATAAATAATAATAATAATTTTAAATAAAGTAAGAATAAAATATATTTTACTTGGTTTTCTAAGTAGAGTTCTAAAATACATCTTTTTTTAAAATCTTTTATTATTATTATTATTATTATTATTATTATTATTTATTACAATTTGTTCACTTGGTGAACAATCCCAGCTGTAGCCCCCTCCCTCATCTCCTCCCTAGGCCACAGAAAAAGAGGCTCCAGACAGTCCTGGTGAGACTTGATAGGCTACGGTGAGATATTAGGGGAGGAGAACCTTCCCTAAAACCCGTCCTTGTATCTGACTTCCAAACCTTCTTTGTAGCTTCATGAAATTTCTTTCTTCTATGTTATATGAGCTCCTACAATTTCAAGTAAAATGATGTATTGAAAAGAAAGTCTAGGTTTCTGTAACTCTGCTCTCTTGTACCTGGGGCCATCTCATTTTGTCCACATGAAAATTTTGCATCTATTATTCTGTCTGTTACCATTTTATACTATAGATATAAGTTAATTATTTTATTACAAACATTGCAAAAGCTAAAATATATTGCCTTTATGCATTCACCCTGGTTATTAAGGCTCTGTTTGTCAAACCTAATTTTTTTAGTTGAGTTTCACACTAACTCTGGTTTTGAGCAAAACTAGTTAGAACACTTAAGTCTCCTTTACTTTATTGGGTGAATATTCTGGAGTTACAGAAGTAGGTCCACGTTTTGTTTTCACTCCATTGTAACAATATAGAGAAGAGTGTATAATTCCTGGTGGAATTACTGGTGGTATTTATCCAGCTCCATTATCTGTCAGTTTTGATACCCCTTTTTAAAAATGGCTCATTTTAGATCCAATTCACTAAGCATCAATAAAAAAATAAAAACAATTATAAATTGAATTTCCATGCAAATGTGGCCTTTTCCTTATGCTGCATGAACGCACATCCATCACACTATTATGCCTTACATTGACAATATAGTAGTGAATTAACCACAAAATACCCATGTTCTAATTGCTTTGACAGCTGCCAAGGTCAAGATTCATTTTTTTTTCCCAAGAAATTTTGTAAAGGTCATTAGAGACTAATGAAAATTTCCATTTCCTACTCATGAAAAAATGCAGAGCATCTAATTTTCATAAGCAGATGCCCAAAGACACAAACCAATATTCCTACCAACACAGACAACTGTCTCTACATTTCTCACTCACAAAGGTTTTAAGGTAAACGGAACATCTGTGGTAATCTGTTATGCTAAGGCATTATGTGGCATGATGCTGTGAAAAGAAAAAGAAGTGTTGGCCACCCTTTCCATCAGGTCTTGTCTTGATCTATTCCTTTCCAGTGACCTGCCTTACTGGATTTATTAAATATAGATGCAGAGTCCTGGTCAAAACCCGATGGTTTTGAAGATATTGCTCTACCACTAGCCATTTCTGCAGTTACTTAACTCTTCCGTCAATGAAACGAGGATTTCTCACACATTCTCACCACAAATTCCTTCCTCATACTTAATTATGTAGGTTATTACATAAGATCAACATTCAACATCAACTCTGAGGAGAATATTTGTTAATTTGTTTGCTTGTTTTAGTCCTTTTTGGTTTGAGTTATATTTCACTTTTTGGTGATCTCATCACTACTAAAATTAAGTTAATTGAGAGACAATTTTATCAGTATCTGGAAACCAGTGAAATATTTATTAATGGAACAATGAATACAAAAACAATTATATCTGTGATGTTTAATAAACCTTATATGTATTCTGTAAATGCAGTCACAACCCCAAAGCTTAAGCAAACTGTGAACATGGAATCTGTGATTATAAAATGACACAAAGGAATTAATAAAATTCTACAGCTATCAGGATATAAATCTCAATATATCTGTCCAACTTCACTCTGTCTCTTACTCTTATAAATAAAAAAATAAAACTAGGCTCAGAGGTTAGGTAATTCTCTATTTATTGAAAATTTAACAATACAGGTGGAAGATTCTTTAACAGTCAAACAAATTTTATAAAAAATATAACATTAGGGCTGGAGAGATGGCTCAGAGATTAAGAACACTGGCTGTTCTTCCAAAGGTCCTGAGTTCAAATCCCAGCAACCACATGGTGGCTCATAACCATCTATAGTGAGATCTGGTGTCCTCTTCTGTCACAGGCAGAATGCTGTATAAATAATAAATAAACAAATCTTAAAATATGTATATATAACATTAATGAACAGTTATGATGAAAGAAAAGAAAGCCAACAACACCAAAAACCATTAAGAAAGAAAGATCCAAAACTCTAAAATCCATCCTTAAGAGCTTTCAACATGTTGGAAACAGCTCCCACTCCCCTTACTAGGAATTCTACATGAAGCCTGAGTTGACCATAGGCTGCATACACAAAGGTGGCTTACATCCAGTCCATGCATGGTCCTTAGTGAGTGCTTCTGTCTATACAAGTCCCTCTGGGACCTGGTTAGTTGGCTCTGTTGGTCTTCTTGTGGAGTTCCTGTCATTTATATGTCTTTTTATCCTTCCCCACACTTTTCCACAGAACTCGTTATGCTTTATGCAATGTTTGGCTATGAGTCTCAGCATCTGCTTAGATTTGCTGCTGGACAGAACCTCTCAGAGGACAGCTATGCTAGGTTTCTGTCATGCGTGTTTCTCTGGTTCTGGGTTACCTCACTCAGGATGATCTTTTCTAGTTCCATCCATTTTGCTGCAAATTTCATGATTTCCTTGTTTTTAATAGCTGAGTATTGCACTGTGTAAATGCAACACTGTTTCTCTATCCATTCTTCAGGTGTGAGACATGTACGTTGTTTCCAGATTCTGGCTATTATGAATAAAGCTTCTATGAACATAGTTGAGCAAGTTTCCTTGTTGTATGTTGGAGCATCTGTGTGTGTGTGTGTGTGTGTGTGTGTGTGTGCCCAAGAGTGGTGTAGCTAGGTCTTGAAGTAGAGTTATTCCTAATTTTCTGAGAAAGTGCCAAATTAATTTTGACAGTGGTTGTACAAGTTTGTGGGTTGGTGGAAGGAGTTCACATTTTCTAAAGTAAAAGGTAGGGTGGGTGGAGAAGAAGGAGGGTGGGTAGGACCAAGGGAAGAGGAGGGAAGAAGCTAAGATTGGAATATAAAGTAAATTAATTAATCAATTTTTAAAATAAAGATAAAATTGTTAATAAAAATGAAAAAAGGGTTTTCAACATAAAGAACAGAAACATTATTTCATAAGTTCAGACTTAACTAGTGGAATTATATCATCAGAGGTAAACTAGAGTTAAAACAGCAGGGAGAGTAGTGCCCAAATATATATACCATGATTGAATTTCATCAGGTATGTATAGAGCTATTTATATCTTCTTCTGTTTTTATAATATGTCATTCACATTATCAAAAACTAGACCTAGATCTGAAGATGTGTGAGTGTATATATAATACACACATATATGTATGTTTGCACAGTACACACACAGACACACACATGCACACTTGTACAGGATCAGGGCTCCTTGACCTCAATATGTACCCTAAAGCAAATTCAAGTGGGGATTATCATTATATTCTATGTCATGTCAATACAGCACTTCATCATGCTTTGTTCACTGTATCCATTGCTAAATATTTACACTAACGCTTTAAAGCCATAATTAATTTGAGTACAATCCTTACAATTTTTGTTTTTATGTTCATCAATTTTAATGAATTTTCCTTATTGTGATCATTGATATTACCTCACCTTTATGTGTCAGCCATTCCATATTCATAACAAAAGCCCTGTTATTATTTACAAAATTTGACCAATATATACATTCTATGTAAATAAATCATAGGGTTTTAATGCATTAAAACCCTGCTTACAGACTAGCTGTTTTGGCACCCATGCAGAAAGCAGGCCAGAGAGGCAAAGAAACTAGTCTTTAGTTACTGGACTAGCACAAGATCTAGACACTACAGGACAAGAGGTATCTCTGTCCCCAGATACATGAAATTTCCATGAGTTCCTGCTGCTACAATAGAAGTTCGCCCAGTAATAAAATCTGGGTCTGTTTCAAAGTCATAAAAACTGGCCCAAGCTTCTTGTTTTGCTCTTTAATATTTTGGCAATAGCTAGGCACTGATCACGCTGTGATCTGAGTATTTTCTAATACAGAGTTTTAGCTGTTTGTTCTTTACTGTAGTAGTCTAAGTGGCAACCTTCTTGCTTCTTGAAGATACTTTTAGGTTTAGAAAGACCTACCAAAAACAGCTCTTAAGTTTCTATTGATTTATGGTCCTGTGATGTATTAACTGGGGATATTGATGAGTCATTAAAAAAATGTACTAGGTCCATGCAATGTTGCTGGTTGATGTTTCCACAAATGTTACTAGCATGAATGCTCTACACTTTCAACACTACTTTTTAATCTTATTTCCTCATTTCTGAGAAGTGGTTTTCAATTCTAATATATATCTAGATTCATAAGATTCTAAAATGAAATATAATCATCTAAAATGAATTGTATGGTGCTAGGAGTATAATTCTTTAGTTACATTAAACACAGTGTGTATTGGGCAATGGACTGGGCGCTCTGTTAGTAGGCTGACCTGGTTTTATGAGTATATTTTTAACCATATGGTTAAGAATATTTAGCAAGTATAAGTCACTGCCAATTTTATCATTGTTTAAATGAGAGAAGAATCAAGATTTTGGGGTCTGTAAATCTTGCCTATATCTTTCACAGTGTTCTTTATTTTTTATTATTAATTTTTATTTTTTGTATTAATCACAGGTTATTATTTACTTTGTATCTCAGCCGTAGCCCACTCCTTCATTTCCTCCCAATCCGACCCTCCTACATCTCCTCCCATGCCCCTGTCCAGGTCCACTGATAGGGGAGGTCCTCCTCCACTTCCATCTGACCCTAGCTTATCAGGTCTCTTCAGGACTGGCTGCAATTTCCTCCTCTGTGGCCTAGCAGGACTGCTTCTCCCTCAGGGCAGGGGAGGTAAAGGAGCCAGTCGTTGAGTTACAGTTTTTCAGGTTATAGTCTTGATTTAAAACACAAAGACTGGGAGAAGGAGAGTGAGCCTTATAGAGAATAGGGAAGGGAAAAGAGAGAGGCAGAGACCCAGAGAACTGTGGTAAGTCAGTTCTTTGGATTTAGAGAACTGGAAAAATATTGGTCAGTTACTTAGGGATTCCTGCTTTAATAATAGTAGTTCTTTGATCTTAGAATCTTTCACCTGGATGAGAACACATATTCAAACCTAGAACAGAAGCCTTCCCAATGGACATATCCAGTCTTTAAAAACTGCAGTATCCTGTGTACTATATTCTAGGTATTATATACACAATATTCTATATAATACTATATAATCACAGCTGTACATTTCAAGTAATCTGTAGCTATGATTTGATTTCTTCAGAGTAACTTTTGGTTTCTAGGTTTAACAACTTCTGAGTCCATTTTTCATTAATATTTGTGAAACCAGAAAGACATGCACAGAACAAGA
>JAQQSO010001694.1:0-14637 GCA_028658305.1 Pachyuromys duprasi
GTGAGGGAAACAGGGACTGTTTCAGTCATGAACTTGATGGCTGACTCTTTGACCCTCCCCCATACATGCCAGGGAGTGACAGACTGGCTAGATCCCAGGGGAGGACATTGCAGCCAGCCCTGAGGAGACAGGATGAGCTGGGGTTGGATGGAAGGGGAGGAGGTCCTCCCCTGTTGGTGGACTTGGAGGGGGCGGGGAGTAGGGAGATGAGGGAGGTAGAGGGTGGGTGGGATGTGGGCTATGCCTGGGATGCAAAGTACCTAACCTATGATTGATATAAAAATAAATAAATTTATATTAAAAAAGACAATGCAATGGACAAGGTTCTTCATTGTAAAAAAAATTTTAAATATAAGATTTAAAAAAAAAAACCTTTTCTGAATAAGGCTGGAAACACATCTGAGCACTGATAGGCTCTAAAGAGTAGATGGTGAATATGGAACAGAACCAGGAATTGCCCTGACAGGCTAATATAGTGCAAATACAGTGGGAAGTCAGCTGCCTCTGGCCTTCCATGTGGACCTGGCAGCCCTGCCCAGCCACTCCACTGCTTCTCTTACAACTGCTAAGTAACAAACCAAAGAATTCTGTTTCTGTCATTCATCTCACACTCAATGTCATGAAGGAGATATTTAATCTGTCTTTCATATTTTATTTCTCTGATGGCATCTGAGAACAGAAATATTTACTCCCCTTTGTTTTTTTGACACATCAGAATAAAAATTTTCATTGTAGATAACATTTTTAAGAGATTAGAATAAAGTTCCGTGTATACTAAGCTAGTTAGCAAATGTGTTTTCTACCCTCCTCTTATAGAGAAGAGTGTGATCAGAAGGGAGTCAGGGCTCACTAATAACTAATGACGACCTGGTCCTGATCCTTCCACCACAGAAACTTAGTGCGATCCAAGAGTGTCCTCTATGTACCAGTGAGTTCAACAGATTCTGTCTCCAGGATAGAAACTTCCACTCTCCTACTCTTAGTAGTGTTTCTCTTTATTATGTTTTTCAATTACCTATTTAGTCTTTAACATTATTCATGCCAAGACCCTTGCATGAACCCTGAAAACAGAAGGTCAGCATCAAAGGCCAAGTCCCTAAAACTCAGCTTTTTTGACACATCAAAAGGAAAAAAAAGCATCCAATACTAGAGGGCATAGGGTCACTGGTTCTTTCTCAAGTATAGTGGAAATAACAAGGAGATTATGCTGTCTAAAAGAAAGACTGATTCCTGCAAACCCACCATGCCTTCTGTTCTTTGTAACCTTGCTTATACAATGACAGAATAAGTGAATGACACCACTGCTTTTGTAGTCTAATTTATAAGGCTCTACCCCAACTGGGTGCAATAAAGGTACGCCATTGAGAAATAAAATGCCCTAAGTCCAGATGCCCAACCATGGACCTCTAGGATAATACTGTAAGCAGAAAAAATATTATTGGTAAGCTCAGAAAGGGATGGAAGGCTGTTTATCTGTTAATATTATACCTTAAGCAAGACAGTGTATATGATATTACACATATGTAAACTGCTAGTGAGTTTTTCAAGGACTTTCTATAACCTACTCCCATTGTCTGAGAACAGGTATATGATGTGAAGTTTTCCTACTGGCTAACTTTCACAGGGATGAAATATGCTGTGCATGCTACCACATAAAAAATGCTGTCATCAATCACACCCAGCTGTGAACCCTTGGAACCGCAACAGTAATGAACAGGGTAATACATACCCACTGGTATAATACCGACCTAAACATCATAGGGATAAACAACCACTTTCTAAATGACGCTTAGTTCTGTTCCACAAGATGAAACCTATACATTGAAACTCTGTTGGGGCAAGAACATTGGCTAAACAGGACCTGGGGGCAGGCTCCTACAGCTGTAATTATATTAATTATGTAGACATGTTATTAAAATGACTCCTAATTACTTATCATTTTACCTATAAATTAATGTTTTTCTCAGGCCTCCTCTAAGGAGTTTTCTTTTGCTATTCTTTTTTTTCTTAACTTTGGTTGAGAACAGAAAAGCTTTTCTTTTTAATAGATGGCAATTAACATAGAGCCACACTGGTCAACAGGCAGAAAATAAGAGACTACTGCATTCTCAGTTCTAAAAGTGACATTTATACCACAAGTCCTCCTACCGAGGTTCAGGTACCATTGAAGAAAAGAAGATGAAAAAAGTGTTAGGATCCAGAGGCGATGGATAAGTACAATGAAAAAAAATGTATTTTGGACACATCAGAATACATGCACAAGATCTGTGCAAACTCAAGCCTGACAAACTCCCAATATATGCAGAGAGAGATGAGCATGAATACCACCTCTGCCTGGAAAGCAATTGGCAATTGATAGCTGCTGGAGGGGGGTGGGGAGTCAGTTTTCAAAAGTATATCCCCCCCATAGGCCAGCCATGCTCAAGAAGAAGGCCACATAACACACCCAAGAATATGTGGTAGTACAAAATGGATTTGATGGATTGTTTTTGTAAAGTGAACATAAAGTTGGCTGATTAGGGAAGGCAGGTAGATATGGGAGATGATGAGGGAGGAACTGAATATGATCAAGACTCTTCAGATGAAATTCTCAAAGAATGAATGAGTAAGTGAGAGAACAAAGATTAAATCTTACTGAAAAAAAAAACTATAATTCACTGGGTCTGAGGTGGAAATCAGCAACAACAAAATTATTAAAATTTCCCAAAGAGTTCTTCAAGCTGGAGATCCACTGGTTTGGAGAAAACATTTGCATTAATTTTCCTGGGTTTTCTCTTTTTCAAAGTTCCCTTTTTCAGGTACCAAAAGTGTGGGCACTACACGTTCCCCAGGGACACAGGAGGACTTGCCAAGAACCTTTGGAGGAAAAGTAACTGCCTGACAAAAGGAAAAGCAGTCAAATAGAATATTTATCTTAAAAATCACCACAGCACTTAAACAAACTCCAGACTTGGAAACAAAAGAACAATTTTCTAATGAACACCCGATGAACACTCCACTTAACTGGCTGTCAAATATGCAAACAGACTAATTTTTCATTTTGATTATTTGGAGATGTTATTTCTGGGTTGCATGATTATGTGGCTAGAAATCCTAATTTGAGACTTTTATTAACAGATACTTAGGCTAATAAAGATGCTGCAGGCCTGGGCGTCCACATTAATGGCCAGTGTACTTACTAACAGAGCTTGCCTGTGCATATTTATGACTCACAAACTTGAGTGTGACCTTTAAAAATTATTCAAAAAGATAACATCTTCCAGAACCAAAATGACCAATATGCATAAAAACTCACAGAGACTATGACAACATGCTCAAGTTTTGCATATGTTCAAGCCAGACAAAATTCTCAGCATGAAGAAGGAGAAGTAAACACAAGGTCCTAACCGTAACCAAGAAGTGAAAATCAATTTTCTCCAATAAAGTGTCCCTGGGTCTATCAACCACATTTCAGAGCAGGCCACAGGTCTATGTGTAGTTGGCTAACATAGAATGGACTCCATGTCCTTCAGTGTATGTGTCTGTGTATGTGTGCAGATGTGTGTGTGTGCTTTTTGTTTCATGCTATTGATTTTTTAAAAGATTTGTCTGTTTTTATTTTATTATTTTATTGTTCTTCCCTTATATATGTGTATGTGTGTGAGAAAGATAGAAAAAGAACATGAAGTAGACTGGTTATGGAGGTGGGGAGATCTGGGAGGGGTTGGAAGATAAAGAATATTATCAGAGATATTGAGCAACAGAACCAAAAAATTTGGGCACAGGGGTCTTTTCTGAGACTGATACTCCAACCAAGGACCATGCATAGAGATAACCTAGAACCCCTTCACAGATGGAGCCCATGGCAGCTCAGTCTCCAAGTGGTGCCCTAGAAAGAGGAAGACTACTGTCTCGGGCATGAACTCAGTAGCTGGCTCTTTGATCACCTTCCCCCGAGTGGGGGAGCAGTCTTACCAGGCCACAGAGGAAGACAATGCAGCCAGTCCTGATGAGACCTGATAGGCTAGGGTCAGATGGAAAGGGAGGAGAATCTCCCCTATCAGTGGACTGGGGAGAAGCATGGGAGGAGAAGAGAGAGGGTAGAATTGGGAGGGGATGAGAAAGGGGGTTACAGATGGGATACAAAGTGAATAAACTGTAATTAATAATAAAATAAAATTTAAAAATAAATAAGTTTTATATTGATTTTTTTATTAAGTTCTTTATTAATTTCACTTTATTTACCTTATATACCCCTGTAGTTCCCTCCCTCCTCCAGTCCCAATCCCTCCCTTCCTCCCCCTTCTGCACCCATGTTCCTCCCCAAGTCCACTGATAGGGGAGGTCTTCTTTACCTTCCTTCTGATCCTAGTCTATTAGGTCTCATTAGGAGTGAATAGATTGTCTTCCTCTGTGGCCTGGTAAGGCTGCGCCCCCTCAGGGGGAGGTGATCAAAAAGCAGGCCAATAAGTTCATGTCAGAGACAGTCCCTGTTCCCATTACTATGGAACCCATTTGACACTGAACTGCTATGGGCTACATCTGTGCAGGGGTCCTGGGTTATCTCCATGCGTGGTACTTGATTGGAGTATCAGTTTCAGGAAAGACCACTGTGCTCAGATTTTTTTGGTTCTGTTGCTCTCTTTGTGGAGCTTCTGTCCTCTCCAGATCTTACTATTTCCCACTTCTTTCATAAGAGTCCCTGCACTCTGCTCAAGTGTTAGCCATGAAGTCTCAGCATCTGCTTTGATAGTCTGCAAGGCAGAGCCTTTCCAAGGCCCTTTCCAAGGCAGGCTCCTGACTTGTTCCCTGTTTCTCTTTCTTCTGATGTCCATCCTCTTTGCCTTTCTGGATGGGGATTGAGCATTTTAGCAAGAGTCCTCCCTCTTGATTAGTTTCTTTAGGTGCACAGATTTTAGTAGGTTTATCCTACAGTATATGTCTATATGAGTGAGTATATGCTGTGTGTGTGTTTCTGCTCTGGGATAGCTCACTCAAGATTATCCTTTCTAGTTCCCACCAATTACCTGCAAATTTCATGATATCCTTGTTGTTTTTTTTTTTTTATTGCTGAGTACTATTCCATTATGTAGATTACCACAATTTCTGTATCCATTCCTCAGTTGAGGGGCATCTGGGTTGTTTCCAGCTTCTGGCTATTACAAATAAAGCTGCTACAAAAATGGTTGAGCTAATGTCCTTATTGTGTACTTGAGCCTCTTTTAGATATATGCCTAGGAATGGTATAGCTGGATCTTGAGGAGGTGCTATTCCTAGTTGTCTGAGGAAGTGCCAGATTGATTTCCAGAGTGGTTGTACAAGTTTACATTCCCACCAGCAGTGGAGGAGGGTACCCTTTTTTCCACAACCTCTCCAGCATGTGTTGTTACCTGAGTTTTTGATCTTAGCTATTCTGAAGGGTGTAAGGTGAAGTCTCAGGGTTGTTTTGATTTGCATCTCCCTGATGACTAAGGATATTGAGCATTTCTTTAAGTGTTTTTCTGCCATTCTACAATCCTCTACAGAGACCACCCAGGAATTTTTTTTTAAGTTCATCAATTAGCTAAGAAATTTTGGAGTTGTTTTCTCTAAGATTTTGACAAGACACAACACTTGTGCATTTTTCTTTGTTGGGAAACTCTTTACTACTGACTCATTGATAATTCGGAGTTTCTGTGTATTTGTGGTTCAGTTTTGGAAGATTGTGCATTACAGAGGTCCAGACCACCCGAAGTAATCTGCAGAATTGGTGCTACCATAGCACTGTGTTCTAAAGAGGAGGCTGGAGAGATAGCTGCCAGTTAAGAAAGTGTACTTCTCTTGCAGAGGGCCTGAGTATGATTCCCAGCACCAAGGCTGGGTGGCTCCCAAACTCTTGCTCCAGTGTATCCAGCATCTTCTTCTGGCCTCCATGGACATGTGCATTCATGTGCACGTACTCATACACAGATACTCAGAGATGACACCTAATTAAACAGAAATCTTTTTTAAAAATCAAATGTTACTTTCATGTGAATAGAATTGAAACCATCCTAAACCATTAAATTTTGAGCAAATTACCATTCCTCCTATGAAGAAGATACAGATAGGACATGAACATAAAGCACTCCATAAGGAGCTTCTACCTGTAAATTTCAGATTTCTTACCACTCAGACAGAAACAGGGACAGCTCGTGAAGGTTGGGGACTGACTATTAGGCAAACAGGTACTGCCCTATCCTTTGGAGACAGCTTCAAGGAAAACACAGTACAACGGTGTATAATGAAGCAGAAACTATATGATGGACATTGTTGTTTTCTCTTGAGAGATATTTTTAATTCATTTGTTTCATTATGACATGGGTTTCATTATGACATTGTCACAAATATATATATATCATTGTGTTCTGCCCATACTTACCCTCATTATCCTCTCAAGTACCACTAACACCACACGATGGTCCCTTTTTCCCCTTAAAATAGCCCTTCTTCTTTTGTTTTCTGTTCAGTTGTTATTCATTTCATATACCTGTCCTGATTTCCTTTGGGGAATATTCCCTCCACTTCATACCATCTTACTTGGCCATTCATAAAGATCCAACGCCTTTCTCTAGCTGAAAAGTAGATGAACAATCTTCAAACTTGTCCATCTGATCCTCTGTCTTGGGACTCTGAATATTATGCAGAGAAAACACAGACAGTAACTGGAATCAATCCATGTTGCTCATTTGTTTCTGCTTCAATTAGGTCTGACCCCCATTTCAGAAGACGGGATGTTTAATTTTCTTGTGATTCTGTCTGAAACCTGTGTTCTTCTAACACATTTATGTTTTGGTTAAAATATCTGCAATCTGTTTCTGTTGGCTGGCACCATCCAGAGAACTCTAATCATGTTAGCAAGACATGATAGAGTATGGTGCAGAATCAGTGGCTATCATTTCTCCCTGGCTCTAGATGACATGCAGGGAATCTAACATCCAAACATTTGCCCAGCTGCTTAGATACTTTGACAAAGTGGAAGATATTTTTTTTTGAGTAATGTGGTTTTGCCTTTATTAGTGCATACTCATAGCAGCAAGAACCTGTAAAAGAATGTGTTTCAATATGATATTTTTCTACATGTTTATCACAGACTTTGCTCGTATTCACCATATACTCTCAAACCTTCTCTTTCATTCTAGTTTTTGTCATATATCTCTAAGACTTGGGAGGAAGACATGGTATATATGTTCTTTTTAGGGATGTACACTGTCTGTACCTTGGCCAGTTGTGTGTCTCTGTGTTAATCACAATCTTCTACTACATATAGAACTTGCTTGGATGAGGGTATCTCTCTCCAGGTCAGTCATTAGTGTAGTTTGTGTAGTTCACAGCTGGCTGTGACTAATGATTAGTTCTCTCCTCTTCCAGCATGCACAGAACCTGCCAGCATCATGAAAGTTAGCCAATATGTATGAAGCTTCCAAGTCAGTAACAGCTTGAAATCTTCATGGCCAATGAATGACTCGAGTATATGGTGTATTCAACAATGGGGTTTTAGAGTTAAGTCCCAAAGGATGGAGAGGCATGGCAGAAACATCCTGTAATGTTTGGGGATGCCATGGGCCCTCACTTGTCAACCACCTGCAAAAGAAGTTCCCATTTTCAGCCTTTGGTGTCAAGTAAGCACATTGTCTTGTATAGGGATGGGTAAATAACACTGAAGACCTTTAGAAACAGATGTATGAAATCCTCCTACTATAGAAGCTTGTGTGTGTGTGAAAGAGAGGAGTTAAAATGTAGTTACTTTATGTATGTAGCATTTTAAAAAGTGTCTCATTAGCATTTAAAGTAACAAGGGTTTTTGATGGCAATTCCTTACATATTTATCAAGATTTCATTCTTGTCCCTCTCCCCTATCACCTTTTTCGTCCCTCTCTTTATATTATTGATCTTCTTCCTCACAAAGACTCCCATTTGTTTTCATATCACCTGTATTTCATTACTTACCCAAAACACACACACACACACACACACACACACCTTACAATCTCTTCCTCTTTTCTCATGATCTTTTTCCTAGTTTCTTGACTCATTGAAGAGACCAAAACTCAGGTGAATTGTCCCAATAACTTAGTTCTAAATGGATTGTCTCCACTAAATCCCTCCCCACAGGGATTGGGAAACCTTGTAGAAGAGAAGGGTGAAAATTATAAGGGCCAGATGGGATAGATCACACCAAAGAAATAAGGTCCTCTAAACACAGCAGAACTAACTGTGGTAACATACACAAGGCCTGTACAAGTCTGGACCAGACAGGGGTCCTACTATTAAGAGGGGAAGTGGACACAAGCTCCTTCTTTTAACCCAGAAACTTTCTCCGACTGATAATCACTCACAAAAGAAAAGCTGGTTTTCTCCAATGGAGTCTCACTGGGTATACAAGCCACATTTAAGGGAAGGCCCCACGTCCAGTAGTATTTGTTAGTATAAAATGCACTCCAAGACATTTTTGGAGAATCTTTGTCTCATAATACTTTATCAAGAAATTGTTTTTATTACACTTTTATATATGTATATGTATGTTTCCAGTTTTGTGTTTTTAAGGAAGTTGTGTGTGTGTGCTAATGTGTGTGTCTGCTTCTATATGTGTTTCATGCGCCTTTACTTTGACTCCTTTTCTTATGTCTGTTTGTGTATTTGCTTTGTCCTACTCTGGTTTGTTTGTTTTCTAAGTGAGAAAGAAAGAAAAGGTATGGGTTTGCATGGGTGAGGAGATGGAAAGCCTCTGGGACGAATCGAGAAGGGCAAAAACCATAATCAATATTTAAAAATCTATTTTCAGTAAAAGAAAAATAGGAAAAATGTGTGTTCATCTTAAAGAAGAAGGAAAGTGAGAATCAGAGACAGTAACATATAGCCTTCTTAGTGTCTTTCTTATGATTCCACTATTAGCTTGCGGATTCTCCATATATTATTTACTTTACATTTCAAATAAACCACTAGGTGGACAAAATTCACCAGCTCCTCTCTTTCAGTTCTTTCAGCTACATCAAGATGTCCACTTGTTTTTAATTGATGAGTAGTATTGCATTGTGTAAATGTACCAAAATTTCTGTATCCATTCCTCTATTGAGGGACATCTAGGCTGTGTCCAGATTCTGACTATTATGAATAGTGCTGCTACGAACACGGTTGAGCAAATGTCCTTGTTGTGAAGTTGAGCATATTTCAGAGATATGCATAGTAGTGATATAGCTGGATCTTGACAAGGAAAGCCCTAAGGAAGATGCTCAATCCTCTTTCAGCAGGGCAAATGCACTAGACATCAGAAGCAGGAAAAGACAGGGAACAGGGCAAGAGCCTACCACAGGCCTCTGAATATTCTACTGATCAAGGTATTGAAGCAGAGGCTGAGATTCATAGCCTAACTTTGGGCAAAGTGTATGAAATTTTAGAAAGAAGGGAAAGATAGGAAGACCTAGAGGGGACAGAGGCTCCAAAAGTAGATCAACAGAGCCAAAAAAAAAAAAACCTGGCCCCTACAGACACTGATACCCCAACCAAGGACCATGCATGGAGAGGACCTAAAACCCTTGCTCAGATGTAGCCCAGAGACTCAGTCTCCATGTGGGTTCCCTAGTAATGGGAACAGGGACTATCTCTGACATGCACTCAGTGGCTTGCTCTCTGACCACCTCCCCCTAGCAGGTGCAGCTTTGCCAGGCCACAGAGGAAAACAATGCAGCAAGTCCTGATGAGACCTGATAGGCTAGGGTCAGATAGAAAGGGAGGAAGGCCTCCCCTATCAGTGGACTAGGGGAGGGGCATAGGAGGAGGAGGAGAGGGAGGGAAGGAGGGGTAGGGTGGAGAGGAAGGAGGGTGCCATAGCTGGAATACAAAGTGAATAAATTGTAATAAATAATTAATAATAAAAGTTTTTAAAAAAAGATATACCATGTGCCATGTGTTATCTTTGTCCAGTGTCTTGACCTGTTCCAACAGTGGCTATCTACCAGCTGAAATTTAGCCCGGAGATGCTCCCTGTGTGACTTCTGTGGTTTCCACTGGCATCATTGAAAATAATTGAAAGAGTACTGGGCAGAAATGTCAATTCAGACCTGAGAAGCAGCTGGACTTGAGCAGCATTTTGGTCTTCTCCTTATCCTTCTGTAAAACAGGTTAGCCAGTTTGTTCATTTAACCTTCGTAGTAAAGCAAAAGTACATAATAATTAATACTGGAACTTTAAAAACAATAAATTTCATGTTTTTATCTTTTACGATATATGGGTGGAGGGGGGAGTGCTTCTCCCAGAATCAATCAATAAGCTATCAAAACCAAAAACAGAACATGACAGTTTGTGCTATTTCTTATTGAGTTGTTGACCAGTGAAGTTCAATAGACCCTCTCAATCATTACAGGATATTTGCATTATTCTTGGTTACCCTCTACAACTTAATGGTAAGAACCTACTGCTGAAGACCCCACATACATGAATCAAGGGGCATACAGAAATCAGGCAGGTACTGATTCCTTGCTGCTAGATTCCACAGTTCTGGAAGATTCCTTGCATCCTTCTGAAGGAATAATCAATATTCTACTTTTACTCATCAGTGAACCATGTTAGCTACAATAACAGCTGACTGTGCAAAATATGTACACTAGTACAATAGCAGCACTGATGTAACGGGTTAATGGATAACATTATCAAAGGACTTAAAGCCCACTCTGTAAGGCAGAACTAATAGTACAAGTAACTGGGCCAAAAAACAGTGGCTGGCTAGAACACAAGTCCTAGAGAACTACCTAATACTATTATTCTGGTAAATAGAAATAGTATTCAAATGCCCTTCCTAAGTTCTGCTCCGAATAAGCATAAATTAGTGCATCTCTTATTAAGAGTAGATAATGATAAACACAAAGGCCCACAACTGGCAGACATGCAAAAAGTAAGATATTCTGGAGTGCTCAGCTCAAACAGGACATCTATGTCACCCTCCCTCCCCAAACACTCACAAATATTGCAGAAAAAAAGATCTAAAAATCAGATGTAATGGGCATCTGTAGCAAAATAGTATTTGTTGAACATGACTGTACCAATGCACAAGTGAGCTCATAGCACCAGTGACTGCAAACACAGGACCTACACAAGATCAGAGCAGAGAAAATCTCTACAGAGATGGAAAAGGGACCGATTAAGTGCCACCTGTAAGGACCTGTTTGCAATTGATGGCTGCTAGAAGAAAGAGAGTTTTCTTTACCTATGTGGTCCCTGAGAGGTTACTTATACTCCAGCAGATGGTTCTGTATTCATGAGCATACATGCAGCATCATCTAGACTCAGGGGGGTTTATAAAGAGCACATGAAGTCATGAGAGAAAGGTAGTGGAGAATGGGGGCAATTAGAGAGAAGAGAGTGCAGGAGTGGATTTCGTAAGAATGCATACACATACATGAAATTCTCTTTGAGAATTCCAATAAGAATCTAGGGGAAAAAATCCAAGCTTGCCTTGCCTGATAATAAATTATGACGTCCTACGTGTTGCCTTACTTGGTTGTTCAGTCTCTCCAGTTATAAAGTCATTATAGCCATTCTCACTCGGCAACTTTGTTTTATTGATTAACGAGAGTAATATATGCAAATTTCTTGTGTTTTCATAGGCACTTTAGTAAGCCACAGTTTACAAAGAAGATTGGATAATTTATCCAGAATCACAGAGTTATAAACTGTCTTTCCTCACATAATATTTACAGTAGCCACATGTCTGTGAGAGGAGCTAAGAAGAAAAACAGCCTCACTTGCCTGCTCTCCAAAAGTAATAATAATGGTGAACTCCAGAAGATTCTGGCAGATTTGAAGAACTGCGCCAGCACTGATCCCAGTGACTTCTGCCCTCAAGACCATTTATACACTCATGTATTTATTATTTCATTTATTATCTCATTTTCTTCATAAGTTATAGAAGTTCCAGGCTCTATGCCAGACATTGAAAAATATCAAGACAAATAAAAAGCTAGCACTTCTGACTCCCTTTTGGTATGAATGGCACTAAATTGTTAGTGTTTCCAAAAATGTCCCATATGATTTGAGATTTCCAGCTGCTGAACATGTGCTTGAGTGGTGCATCCACCTCAGCCTCACACTGAGTCCACTCTTTGTCACACTCTGTCTGCTCTTTGACACCCATTAGCACAGTTGCTGGAGAAAAATGGAAAGTTCCTCCCAAAGGACAAGATACTAACTCCCCTGAAGCAAATAGAAGGTCACCCATTCACCTAAATCTGAAAACAAAATTTATTCCGTAAGGTTAAAAGAGAGAACAGCTTCATTAAGTTGACAAATAGCCTTGACTGCTTGCCTCCCAGGGCTGGAGAACTGGAGATTTTGGAGTCATTACTTTTAAAGACAGACTAAAACACCATTTATTATTCTGCCTTAATCAACTTGCAAATCAGAGTCCTGCAGACTTTCCCCTCTAATTGTATAGCAGGAATAGCACCCTGTTTTAGGAAGAACTTGTTACTGTTCTTTAAGCATATTTCCACATTAATATATAATTGTGTAACTTCCACAGCATTATTTTAGATAACACGGGATTCACAGCTTTATATCTATTTTCAGATGAGTAAACAAAGGCACAGATAAAGTCAGTGGCCACCAAACTTTCAACCATAAAAGATCATTATACAAGAAATATATGGGCTTTGAGAAAATTTATGAAAAATGATTGAATTCCTTACCCTGAACGTGTGACAACTTAAACTATGCAAACAGAAAAATAGAAAAGAGGACACAGTTGCTGGTGGTGAAGTTTTTTCTATGAGAAGGACTTATAAGACTTCTCCAAATTTTCTCTTTTTCATTCATGTATTTAATCATTTTACAGTCAGATTCCATCTCCCTCCTTCCTCCCCTCCCAGTCCAACCCTCATGCTCCCCTGTCCCATTCCTTCCTCTCCTTCTCAGAGATGAAGAGGTCCCCAAGGAGTACCAACCCACCTTGACATCTCAAGTCACAGCAGGACTAAATGCATCCTTTTCTACTGAGGTCAGAAGGGGTAGCCCAGCTAGGGGAAAGAGATCCAAAGGCAGACAACAGAGTCAGAGACAGCCCCTGCTACCATTGTTTGGGAACCCACATGATGACCAAGCTGCACATCTGTTACACATGTGTAGCCCTACATCCAGGCCATGCAGGCTCTTTGGTTGGTGATTCCAGCTCTGTGAGCCTCCATCAACCTGGGTTAGTTCATTCTGTAGGTCTTCTTGTGGTGTCTTTGGCCTCTCCTGCTCCCTCAGTACTAACTACCACTCTTCCACAAATCTCCATGAGCCCTGCCTATTGTTTGGCTCTGGGAGTCTTCATCTGTTTTCATCAGCTGCTAGATTAAGCCTCTCAGAAGACAGTTATGCTAGGCTCCTGCCTGCAAGCATAACAGAGTTTCATTAGTAGTGTTAAGGGTTGGCTTTCTCCCATGGGGTGGGTCTCAAGTTGGGACAGTCATTGGCTCGAAGTTCCATCAATCTCTGCTTCATCTTTATCCCTACACTTCTTGTAGGCTAGAGAGATTTGGAGTTGAAAGTTTTACGGATGGGTTGGTCTCCTTCTTCCTCTAATGGAAGTCCTACCTGGCTACAGGAGGTATCTACTTCAGGCTCCATATGCCCTGCTGCTAAAAATCTCAGCTAGCATCACCCCTCCACACACACTCAGAAGAGCCTTTGGTGTCCCAGAAAGTCCTCCCCACCGATTTCCATTCTCTCTCCTGGTCCTTCCCCCACCCTGGCTCTCCCTATAGCTGCTTCCATACCAGTTACCCTCCCTACTCCTTTCCCACCCAGTTCCCTTGCTCCATCTACTTCAGATGTCTGTTTTATTTCCTCTTCTGTGTGATATTAAAGCATTCTCCCTTGGGTTCTTCTTGGATTCTTTGGGTCTGTGGATTGTACTATGGTTATACTGTACTTTATGGCTAATATCCACGTATAAGTGAGTACATACCATGTGTGGCTTTCTGGATCTTGATTAGCATGATCATTTCTAGTTCCATCCATTTGCCTACAAATTTCATGATGTAATGGAAGTTTTAGTTTTTAACAGAAAAAAAAACCTCAATTGCATTATGTAAATATGTTTTTGTTTTAATCCCAAGGGTGGGATTTTAGTTGGGCTATAGTTTGTTAATTGTCTTGTGCAGGGCACAGCTTTTGCCAACTGGTAATAGCCTACTTGTGCCTTTTGCAGCATGGAGAGGGGTGTGGTCTAGGTCACTGCAGATATAAATTTGAGAGCCCAGCAAGAGTGGGGTGGCATGTGGTGTTGGCATGTGGCGTGTCACAGTTTAAAGAGACCAGAGAGGTGGATGATGTGGCATTTTGGAGCAGACAGATGGAGAGAAATGCTCCAGGGAACAGCAGCTTGGAAGAGAATACTGGCTGCATTTGCTGTTGACGAAGATTGGTATACCCCCCCCCAAAGACCCATCGACCCTAAACAATCAGGAGAAGTAAAGGGGTCTGTGCCCCATCTCCTCACTAACTTTCTCTCTCCTACCTAGGATTTCAGTGTTGGTAGAAAGGAGGTAAAGGCATAAATACCCCCAAATAAAACAGAGGTTAAAAAACAAGAACTACAGCATGATGTCTTTGTTTTTAATAGCTAAATAGTATTCTGTTGTGAAAATGTACCACATTTTC